>APFE030899288.1:156964-204422 GCA_000404065.3 Pinus taeda
CCACCAATCCTGCGTAGGCAATTGATGCCTCAAAATTGCATCCATGGTCTCATCTGCCTCTATGTATTTGTAGAAATTTGGAGGCATTTCAAACAGATGGTTAATCTCATTCATAATAAAGAATAGATTCTCTATCCTGTCATAGAGACTTTGCCCAGATGCTAGCCCTGTATCCTAGGAGCTGCTTGATCCTTGGCTGATCTGATTTGTGGCAAATGTGTTCACCCTCTTAGCATAAACTTCATGTGATAGAAGTTTTCCTGCATTGTTGAGTAAGCTGGGGAGACCTCTGCCCTATAATGCAGCAAACTTATCCATGAACCTCTTTACCTCTGCTTGCATATCTTGGCTCCTTCTGTCCAATGTTTGTACCAGGCTTTTCAGTGTGAGGACCCTCTTAACTAGCTGGATAGTCTCCGTCCTGCTGGTGATCCCAATTGCTGCCAGCTGAGGGCCTGTCCTGTTATTGAGCACATTGATCAATCTGTTGGCTACCTCAGGCATACTGCCTAGAGATGCCCTTGCTCTATGCACTTCCCTTTGTGCTTTACCTATGAGCTCCATTTGCTCATGAATGGTTTCAATGTATTGCCATTGGTCCGTTATTGATTGACCAATGTGGGTCCACAAAACTCTTCTGATCTCATCCACCACTTTGTCAAGGGTGAGCTCCTTCTCCAGCTCTTTGATTCTTTCCTTGAGAGTTTTTATTTCTCTCCCTTTCTGAGCCACATTCTGCTTTGATTTATCATATTTTTCATTTAATTTGGCCAACTCATCCTTGGCTCCATTTAGTTCTGTAGAGGCTGCTGCTGTTGATGTTGATGGTGCTGTTGCTGATGTGGACGGTGTTGTTGCTGCTTCTGTGTGAGGAGGAGTGGTCTTTGGAGGCTCCTCAAGGTTAATAACCTGTGGAGGGGGTTGAGAAGTCTGACCTCCCTCTTTCTGATGTAGGGCTGCCTATAGTGCAGCCTCAGTGTCTTCTAGCCTCCCTTTTGTCTGCACAAGTTGTTTGTGCAGTGCTACTAACAATGTAGCTATTTCTTGTTCTTGCTTCTGCTGAGCAACCTTATCTGTTTGGGGATGAATGGTTGCTGGGAGCTTTACTTTCTTTCTTAGGGCTGCCAGTTCTGCATCCCTTATCTTCAACAGTGATTGTATGGCTTTGGGATCCTTGGGGTCATGCCCCAGCTCTATAATTATTTCTTCCAAAGACTTGATCCTGTTGTCTTTGGCCAAGGAAGATGACTTCTCCAACTCTAGTTGGGCAGCTGTATTATTTAGGCTGTTCTCCAGCCTTTTTGCCAGGATTGTCTTGTCTGCCAACGTTGCATAGACCATTTCACCCGTTTGCTTATGGAGTTCTATTTGGTCCATAGGGTGAATGTCTTTTGCAAGAACCTCCAGGTTGGTTGTTACGTAATCTGCAGCTGACTGTGGCTGCACCGTGGTGGGCCTGAAATGACTCATGGTCATTTTTCCTTCTGAAATGTCATAGGCTGCCATGAGCCTCTGCTGATTTGTGGGGGCCATCTTCAACAACTGATTGTAGATTTGGAGCCTGAGTGGCTCATTTCTTCTTTTGATATCAGTGAACTGTTGCTTGATGCTCACCTCTTCGTTTCTTTGATGGCTTGAGGAGCTGACCTCTCCTCCAAGATTTCTCTCTGGTTCCTGCTGAAAGGAACTTGCGGATACCTCCATGCTTGGTGGGCCCATTATCACCGATTGCCCCGTAAGCATTTCTTCTTCATAGAGGGGATTTAATCTTTTCCTTTTCTCCCCTTGATTAGTGGACGTTGTAAGGGGAGTCTCCTGCTCTCTGTCCCTCTTCTTTCCTTTTTCCACTTTTTGTGGAGTCTGGAGTACTGAAGTCTCCACTGTCTTCTCTTGCCCTGATGGTATGTTCTGTTGGGCTTGTTGCTCAGTAGGTGCTGGGGCCTCAGCCATTTGTTCTTGCTGCATAGGCTGCCCCTCTTCTTGAGGCTCTTCTTGCTGTTTTTCTTGATCTTCTTGTTGCTGGTCTAGTTGCTGCTCTACCTCCTTATCTATCTGCTGCTTTGTTTGTTGTTGTGCTCTAGGAGGTGATTGTTCCTGCTCCACCTCCTTGCCCTTGCCTTTATTTGTTTCTTGTTGGGCAACTCCGGCTACTTGTTGTTGGGCTGTGGAAGATGAGGCAGCTGCTCCAATTTGCCTCTGATATGAGGAAGAAACCTACCCATAAGATTCCAAGTCAGCCTCTTTCTCAAGTTTGCTTGTTTCTCTTCTTAGCATTTCTTCTTGACCAATTGGCTCTTCTAATGTGCCTTCTTTCCAGCTTAGGGCATTGGCATGCTTCTCAACATGGGGCAGTTTCACATGAACATAGCCCCCCAATTTATACTTTATTCTCCTAAGGGAAATGAAGTGATTAGGGTCATAAGGCACCCACTTAAAACTGGTTTGAAGTCTGAGGGTCTCTAGGATCCTATCAGCTTCCTTCCATCCTTCCTCCTTCTTATTGTACAAGAAGGGACCCAGCTGATTTCTTACTTTTAGCTACACCTTCTTCTTTTTAGCTTGGAAATGGACAAAGTCTGCATTTCCAAACTGCCTGAAGTACTCTAGGGAAAAGAGCCTCATAGGGACATATTTTGGCAGCCTATAGGGATTTAGCTCACAGCCATATACTCTGATTACTGTATGGTGTTGGTAAAAGTACCAATCACCATTGCTGTATGCCTTCGATAGTTGAAGGATTCTCTGCATTTCTTCTGTCAATCTTTGGGGAGGGTCACCCAACAACAAGGTCATAGCTGGATGAATGAATAGATCAATAAATTCACAGTAGGTGTATGGTGAATAAGGCAGAAGATGGCAAACTGCAGTCCAAAACACAACCGACCTTGGGCGTCCCTGTTTATCTAGCTTCTTCAGAGGGATAGGGAAGGCATCAGGCTGATAGAATAAGAATAGATGATAGATGTACCTGGTGTATTTAAACACCTTCTCCCTCTCCAGATTCATAAATTGCTCATGAATCTTATTGGCAATGAAAGTGGCAAAGTCATAATGTACAGCAGGAGGCATCCCTGGGGAGAAAATGGACAGCATTGTTATGATGGTTTCATCCACATCCTCATATGTCCCATAACCCAGGATGTAACTGATCAAATATACCATCATTTTCCCCAGCTCATTGAGATATGGATATGGTTTGGGAAGGGAAGCAGTCATAGATTGATACTCAGGCTGAATAAACAACTGGTTAACCCTGGAAATCTGATCCCTGGACAAGTTGCCCCCTTTTGTTATCAGGTCCTGGAGGGAGAGAGGAGTAAGGGGCTTTGTAGTATGAAAGTGCAGCATTTCATTGATAGTCTCAGGGGTGATATGGAATAGTACTGAGCCTGAGGGGCTGAGGACATCTCTTTGGCCGAGATCATAACTTGACATGCATTGTTTTATCAAGTCTGGTCGGACATTGACTTGAGGGAGGTTGTAAATGAGTATGTGGGAATCCCAAATTCCCAAGGTGTCAGTCCCACTGAGATGCTGGGCCTTTAGTTCATTCATCAGCTGAATATTGAACTTAGCTGTCATGGGCATCGAGTCCAACATCTGGTAATCTTTATCACCTAGGGCTTTCCACTCTAGCTCTCTGTGTGGGGCATTCAGAGGTTGAATATTTAGGACTATTGGTGGCGTCTCCATGGCTAAGTAGTGGTTATGACTTGGTGCTAAACTGGTTTTAGCGGGTAGGAGACCACAAAGGGTTAATTTTGCAGAGGCAAAAAGGGTAATGAGGTGTGATAATAGCGCAAAATGCTTAACAAGAGTAATTTTGACAGTTTGCAGGAGTAGGCAACTCAGTTTTCCTGGTGAATTATGTTGTTTTAGGTTTACAGTCCACGAATGCGCAGACAAAATGGTAATTTGGGGAAGGGTAGATATATATATAGGTTCAACAGGTGAAATTAGACCCTGCAATTGTGGGGAATGCTAGTTTATCTGGGAATTTAATGGTAAAAACAGGTTTGTTTCACTCTTGTGAGTTCAATTTTGGAGAAACATGGACGTAACTTAGCTCTGAAAGGATGCACTAGGTAAATACCTGGTGAATTGCCGGTAATGGTGACAAGTGCAGGTGGGTTGTAGGCGGCAGCGCTCTTCAGGACGATTTTAGCAGGTTGGCAGCAGTGGACGTAATTCTCATGCAGAGGAGAGCAATGGTTCTTTCAGTGAGAAAATGAGAAAAATGCGAAAAAATGGCTAAATATGGACTTTTGGCTCATTGGCGCGCTTTTTGGATGACGTCAACATGACGTCATCAGGTGGGGTCAGGGTCGGGTGAAGTCAGCATGACGTCATCGGGTGACGTGGCAGTCTGTGAGTGGTCCATGGGGATTGCACAGGTAGCGGCCACGTCGAAGCTCGGGCGGTCGGGGATGCTGACAGGGCGCCAAGCGGACATGACATGGGCGGGTCGTGGCACTAGCGTGGGCAGGCGGTTTAACAAAGTGGTAAACGGGTTTTCTCGGAGTGCTCTCTATACGGTTGCGGTTTTGTCAGAGGGCGCTCTGATAGAGTCTAGGGGGTGACACGTGGCGGAGGCCTGACGTCACCCTCTAACAAATTCTCGGAAGGTATCCTTCGGACGCTGATGCCCATCCAATGCGATGTGGGCCGTCAGATGCGAGAGCCCAGATTCAACGGTTGACGGAGCGATAAGGTGCGCGGGCAATATTCGACGGTGGGGAGAATTAAATATTATTTTCTTTCGAAAATCGCGCTTGGCGGAAACTTTGGAAAAGTGGGTTTTCCGGGTTGTTTTCAGCATTTGCGGGTTAAATGGGTTTTACAAAGGTTTATAATCAAAGCGGGTTTAAGGCTATTAACCCGAGCAAATCTCGGATTAATCCCTAGGATTAATTCTTTGGCGCTCTGTGGGTTGCGCTCAAATGTTTTTTTTTAGCGCATGAAGACCTTCAAAATCACACCTAGAGCTATAATGCTTGGGGGAGGGGATACTTAGATTTTTCTTTGGGTTTTTTGCAATTTTTACATAGTAATAGGGGAATAGGGGGTATAGGGAGTTAGATAGTAATAAGTTAGTAGTTAAAATGAATGAAAGAGGTGGATGGGGGGGGGATACTGAGTTTGTATGAAATTGACTTAGTCTTTTAGGAAGTAGATCAAAATGAAAAGAATTTTGCACAAGGAATGTGGCTATTAGAGAAACTAGAGCCAACAAAATACTTGGATCTTCTTTGTGAAGTTGGGTGGCATAGGGATGTTAGTCATGAAGGAGATGGGGAAATTGGAAGTTAGACATGCTTCATTTGTTGTAGCACTGTTGTGAACAGAACATCTGCACTGGCATCCTGTTGTTACCTTTCCTTTAGGCCGGTTAAAATATTACAAACCATGCTTTCTGTAACCCCATCTACCTGCCCACTCTATTGCCTAGCATTTTTTGTTACTCCAAGGAGGGTGCACTTAGATTTGCAAACCCTTTTGTGCCTTTTCTTTATCTTTGGATTTCTTTTGATTTTCTATCTAAAGCTACCCTTATTGTTTCCAAGGCCCCAGATTAAGCAGTTGGGAACCTTCTTTCACTACCTATCTACTTTATCTGCCAAGATTGAGCTGTTTGGACAAGTTTCTTTCTCTAATCTACAACAAAAATTGAAACATGGCATGACCCAGCTTAGGTTGTTGGATCACCCATCCAGAAGTAGGGTAGCACTAACTAAATAAGTACTTTTCTTCCACAAGAATATGAGATCTTTGCATCACCAAAGTAGATCATATTGGCACTTCCCTTGCCAATCATGAAAAATGAAACCTATTGGTATAGGTAGCTAACAGTCACAAAATTGGTCTTAAAACTAATTCTCAACCTGTAATTGTATCATTATCATAATTTGTTGAACCATAACTTCAAATGTTGAGATGGAAATTTTCGATAATAAGTTGTATTCCAGGTAATCAATATGACCTTGCTCCATTAGAAACATACAACATAAACCTGAGAGAAGAGATCTTGAACCTTGTGCGGGATATTGAATCTGGATTAATTACAACAAAAGAAAAAAACATTATAGTCTTGTCACTTAGGATAATTGTTTGGGCCTACATTACATAAATATGCATAGTGTAATTTATACATACCATGTTTACCCTACCAAAGGTATGTTGTTCACAATCATAGATTAGTTGCAAATATGTGGGAGCCTCAAGGGTGTATTATAGTCCTTGAGTGGGTGGTGGTTTTATGATTTGTTATTGAATATATGTCTAAAATCTAAACAAGGAAAGTGAATACTATATGAGGCAAAATAATCCATCACGTATGTATACTTGGAAGCTAATCTTTATTGGGAAGAATGCTAGGTATTATGGCAATCTCCTAAGCCCCTACATATTTACACATCTACTATGATAATATACAAAAATGAAAACATACTCTAAGTCTCTTTCACATGTAAAGTGGGTCGAGTAAGCCAAACGTGATAGCGTTGAGATCAATGGAAGGATTTAACCAATACAAGAAGAAACATTAGGCACATTTATCTTAAATTACCACACAGGAAATTATGCAAGCACTTAAACAATTTATAGTCTTAAATTGCAAGTTGTCAATAATTTCCTCTACATCACCAAATTTCCTAGCATGACCAATAAATTCATTCATGCATGCACAGTGGTGTTCTTTTGATTGAATATAATGATCATGAATCATGGACCCAAAATAATGGTGGCCTACATTAATGAGACCAACATGGATCCAAGTAAAGAGAACACCAATAAATGTAATATTCTTTGGCTTCATGGAATCATGTAGCCTTTTTTCAAAGAGCTTAAGGGCATTCCAATATTGACGATTTGGCTATAGACCCACTTACCATGTTCAAGAGCTAGCAAGCTACCATAAGCAACTAAAACATTTGAAAAGGTGAATTGAGTCACTCTCGTGCTTAATTGTTGCATATGGCAAAATGTATTCAGAACTTTCTCACGATTATATTATCTTCTTGTACAGGAGATGCATTATGCACCCCCTCATCTTAATTTTCACTTGTACCTTGTCTACAATTCTATTGTTGGTTTTGTTTCTCGAGTATATTAATATTTATTTCATTTCATCTTAATTGCTTGTGTAGTTATGGACAAGATCTCAATTCCAATATTTTGAAGTGGCAAGATATACAAGGGTCTAATGAGGATTTTCAAATATGCAGCTCAAATGAGGTAGGATAGTCATCTTATAATTTATATGTGCTACTTGTGGCCCTCCAAGGGGGTATAATGTCTTAATGGGGAATGCTCATGCCATTGGACAACTCCTTGAAGAAAGAAGAAGTCCTAAGATAAAAAATTATTGGTGCAGAAAAATCCCCTAATAGAAAAAGGGGATGGGACCTTTCAAGCTTGGAAATGCATGCGTAGGAGTTGTGGTTTTTCCACTGCCATTCTAATTTCTAATTATTGTTGAAATTTATTAGACAATGCTTGAATTATTGTCAAGTTTAAACTCTTGTCATTCACCATGTAGGACCATTTGGGTTTGTGCATGTTAATGAAAATTCCACGTTCAACTTCTGGTTAAATTACAAAGAATAAAAAATAGTTACATCCTTTCACAAGAGATAGCATATCCAATGTGGATCTGTAGGAATTATGAACTTTAGTGATATTGCCTGTAATACATGGTTTCAAGACTCAAACTCTTATTTTGACTTGCCAAATTTGATATACAAATTTGGGGATAGATACTAATTCTAGTATCTAGAAAGCCCCTTAGTGAATACATTTACCTCATCGTTCATGGTTAATGAATGAAACTGGGAACATATTAGAATGTCGTAATACATAATTAAAATGTAATCCTTTTGAAATTAGAAAGCATAGTCAAGGGAATGGAAAATCCAAAAGCTATATTTTGTTATTGTATTATGCGATATGATTTTAGAAACAAATACAATAGTAGATTTACTTCTATATGAGATTCCATAAGATTTGGGTGTAAGTTAAAAACAAAATTGCAGAATTGTTACCTTGTGTTGGACTCTATGAAAAGAATACTAAGTAAATTTTGTTTTTCAAAATGAATTAAGGAAAGAATATTAACAAAACCCTTACATCCCATTCCAGAGACAAAACATTGGGAACCAGTTCTTCACAATAACCACCTCCCCTTATTAGGGTGATAGGGGGTCTGTTATAATCATGGTGCCAAAGAATGATGGGACTTGGTGGATGTGTATTGATTACAGGGCATTAAATCAAATCACTCAAGAAGAGGTACCCCATGCCCACGATAGATGATTTATTCGAACAATTGCAAAAATCCAAATACTTCACCAAGCTAAACTTAAATTTAGGATATCACCAAGTTCAGATCAAAGAAGAAGACACATGGAAAATTGCCTTCAAAACCAAGCAAGGTTTGTATGAGTCGTTAGTCATGTTGCTTATCGTATGCAATGCACCATCTATGTTTATGAGGTTAATGAATGACATATGATTTCCTTTTATATATTCATTTATTATTATCTATTTGGATGTTATATCTATATATAGTGCTACCTAGGAGGAACCTATCTCACATTTGATGCAAGTGCTAGAGACATTAAAGAAGCACCAACTATAGACAAATCTCAAGAAGTGTGAGTTTGCACAACAATATTTAGTGTATATGGGGTGTGTGATACGTAGAGGAGAGCCAAAGATAGACCCTACCAAGAAGGAGGCCATCATGAAGTGGTTGGTGCTTACTAATGTTTCTACGGTCAAGAATTTCATTGGGGCAACATAGCACCTGAGGAAATCCATAGTGTCATGTTTAGAGGTGGTAGCACCACTCTACACCCTAATAATGAGTGGAAAGAGTTTCCCATGGAGAAAGAGGTAGTAGAAGGCCTTTGGGAAGATCATCCAAGTCTTGATTATGTTCTTACTAAACTTGGAACAAGCATTCAAAGTGGGTATGTTATGGGAGTGGTCTTAACTCAGGGAGGAAGGCCTATATGCTACCATTTTGAATTATTTCATGGGGCGATTTTGAACAATCCCACCTATGACAAGGAGCTCTATGGTTTGGCGCAAGTTTTTAAGAAGTGGAAACTTTACCCAATGGGAAAGGTGATAGTATTCCATAGTGATCATCAACCACTACAATACTTATAGGCACAAAGTAAGCTACAACAGAACAAGCATTACAAGTGGATGGGGTTTCTACAACTGTTTCATTTAGTGATAAATTATAAGAAGGGAAACATAAACAAGTTGAGCGACATACTTTCAAGGCCACCCACATCAAAGATTACAACTTTGGGAACTCAGGTGCACATGGATACATTCACCCATGATGCATACATGAATGTCTAGTTAAACAATGATAAATTCAAGGAGATGTTTCAATAGTTAGAGAACTAGAGTCATGTGTACAATGGTAACAACACAATTTACTACCATCTTGAGCATGAGTTACTTACAATATGGATAAGTTATGTGTTCCTAGTAATGTTGAGCAACTACAACAGATTATAGAGACTCACACCTCCAAGGTTCTAGGAAAATTTGGGTAGGGAAGAAAATGGCCAACTTGGAGAGGTATGTGTTGTCTTATAATGCAAGAACAGGTAGTTAGGTTCATAAGAGGATTCATGCTTTGTTATACCATTAATTATAGCAACCGGGAGCACGGTCTATATCATCCCTTTCCCATAACCATTCATCCTTGGGAAAGCATTTATATGGACATTGTGGGAGGTTTACCAACAACTAGGAAGGGACATGACTACCTTTTCATGGCAGTTGAAGGGTTTAGCAAGATGTGTGTTCTAATGCCTTGTAAAAGACCATCAATAAGCAAGAAGCAAAGAACATGTTGTTTGGACAGATCTAGGTGCACTGTAGGATACCAAGGAGCATCATTTTAGACATGGACACACAATTTCTTAGTTTATTTTGGACTACATTGTGGGAGAATATGGACAGGAAGTTAAACATTACAATAATAACACTCACATTTTTTCTTGGAAAACTTTCAGGTATTAAGGTAAACACTTTAATAAATTGATTATTTAGTGAACTGCTAAATAATTTGTTTGAATACACTTGATGAAATTAACAAAAAGACAATGTTCAAATAACATACACTTTTTTTATAATACTGAATCAAGGAAGGAGAGAAGGGAATAAAACACCACCACCCCGTGTAATCATAGGGTGTGATGTGCCTCGGTACTAAGGTCATCTTTACACCATGCGGGATAAACTAAAAGTTAATAGCAGTAGGTGGGAGTGGCTACAACGTATTTTGATTTGTTGATTGTTAATGTCACTCATACAAGTGGTAGGGGGAAGGTGGTGGCTATCATTCCCTCACTATCATTCTCAAAGAATTACAAAAAACCTTTTGTTTGGCACTATAGCATCCACTGATTATTTTAGCTAGAAATAATGCAGGTGTTGTGATTTCCATCCTCATTGTTGTTTTTTCCCTTTTTCTAGTTTATAACTTTATCTTTGTACCATACTCTCCCTATCTCACCTCATCGTAATCAAGGGAGAGCACATTCATTCTCTAAACATCCAGATCTAGGGCATATTTGGTATCCTATACAACCAAAAATCATTAAGCAAAGAGAAGCTTAATTAGTGATTGAAGTGATATGAAATTATGGAAACTAAGAGATACAAGTTTCAATCTAAGAGATACAAGTTTCAATCCCATTTTTGTAACCTAGTCTACTGAGAGGAGGAAATGGCATAGGCCCCAAACGTATGGTGTTAGCAGCCGAAATCAATCTTGTGTCACATGAGGACAAGACTGATCCAATTGTCAATTCATCTAGTTACAAAAAAACAATTACATTAATATATAATGTAAATCAAACGTAACAATGTTTTTAATATAATATAAGAAGAAATTATCATTATTAAATTTATTTATTTTCTATGTGGTTCATGGTCCCCAGAGATAGTTGATCATTATGTTCACCCAAAGAGATCACTTTCTATCGAGTCAACCACAAGAATCTAACCCTAAGAGTGTCAAGAGAATTGAACCCATGACCTCTCAATAGGAAAGGTGCTTTAACAACGGGGACTCGACCAATTGAGCTAACCCTCAAATGTAACAAACTAAGTATAAATTTCACAGTGAATACCTCACGAATTAATTTTTAGATGACTTCATGTTATAAAAGATGGAAATGTTCAAAAATAAATACATCATATTGACAATAACATATATTATATTTAAATTAAATAAAAATAAAAAATATTTGAACATACATTAAATGCAGCTGAAAATATTTTACTATCATCAATTTTTCTTCACTTGCAAGTCCAAACATCCAATTCCTGTAGTGTCTATAAACTAGTGCAGTCTATACCCATGCCTTGGAAATCACATGATTAAACCAAAACATTAGATCGGTGCAATTTGTAAAAAAGTTTAAGAGTTGTGCACAATTTTAAATTATTTGATACATGCTTAACCTACATCTTAAACCTGACTATGAAAAATTTAGAAACAAATACAAACAAACTTGTCTATATTACATTGCTCTCCTCTTTGTTTACCCCCCACTTGTATAGTATGTTAACCTTGGGCACACTACCTTGTCACCTATTTTGGATTCCAAACATACATGGGAGTTTAATGGAAGAAGGAAAAAAAAAAACAAAAATAATTTACTTTAATGTTTCAAAAATAATACTTTAGCAACAACAAAAACTAAAGTGATTCTTTATGTTTTAAAGTGGCTTTTTATTTTGAGTTGCAATGTGGTAACAATTTGTATATTATTTAAAAATGATTTATGAGATTAGATCATTTCTTAATCAACTTATCAAGATCATTAAAATTAAATTTTATAACTTTTTTACAAAAATAAAATTTAAAAGAAGCTTAAGTTCATAGTTAGAGAGTGTATAGAGATTGAGTTCTACCTGAAACAATGCATATTAATTGTAAAAATATGCTTAAAGCTTTGTAGATATTGTTTTTTAATATTGTATGGGTTTCAAAATATAACATATAATTATATTATAAGCAAATTTATAAAAAATTCACTAGCCATGGAGTAAAACTCTAAAACAATTTTTACCCTATCAGAAGGCACATTACAATGATAGATTACATTTATTACCGTATCAAAAGTCAGAATACAATGATAGTCTATGCGAGTACCATGGGTATGTATCAACTTTGCATAGAAAAACTTTTAATTCCAAAACGTTATTTTGAATATAATGTTTAATTTGGACCAAAAAACTTTTAATTCCAAAATGTTATTTTAGATATAATGTTTTAATTTGGAACAACAATAACTTATAAAATAGGTTTTAATTTAAACAACTATATTAACCCCACAAAACAAACCTCAAATCTCTTATGAAAACAAAAGCAACTAGTTTGATCTTGCATGCAAAGCATTCCTTTTTGGGAGAGAAGAGAGTAATGTTAATGTGTATATAGAGGAGGTGCCAAGAGAGGGGATGTTTCCTATCACCCTGAGATATAAAGAGATGAGAGATATAAAAAAGAACAATATTATTTCAAAAAAATATATATAAAAATAAAAAAATTAATTAGAAAAATAGAAATAAAATAAATTTAATTTTTTTAAAAAAACTTAATTTTTTTAATGTTTTTTAATTTTTAAATTTATGTTTAATTATTTTTCTAATTCATTTTATTATATGAGTTTGGGAAATTTATGATAAAAATATTATTTAAAATGTTTTAAATCAAGATATTATATATATATATTAAAGAAGTTGTTTCAATTAAATGAGACTATGTTTTTAGTTTGGATATCACAATATTTTATATTGTTTTTAATTCAGAAATTGTCCAAATAAGGTATACACTAGTTGTTTCCAACTTACTTTTTAAATTAATTTTTTATTATAATTTTCATATTTTTAATTATTTTATTATTATATAATTTTTGATATTATTTATTTAAAAAATATTATATAAATGGATAAATAGATATTTTTATAGTTTTGTTAATATTAAAAAATTTGTAAATAAAATTGATTAGATAAGAATAAATATAATTAAAAAATTATATAATTTATTTATTTTATTAAAAATAAATATTCATTTTTAAAATTTTTAAAAAATAAAAAAATGTGTGACATTTCTTAAGCTAGCTTTAAATTCTAGCCAAAATTACATAAGGCTCAAATGAGGTTTGTATAAAGACATCAAGGTCTGGTTAAACCATTGGGAGAACGACTAGAATGTTGCATTGCAAAATATTAATAACATTAAAAATATTGTTACTTCTAAGTTTAAATAAAAAATGTGGTGTGAAAAAGATTTAGTCTAAAAGAAAATTAAGATATTATAAGGAGGTCATCAACACCACCCTAGAAGATAAAAAAATATCTCTCTTTTTTAACTAGTTCAAAGAAGAAAATTAATATAGCTAAGATTAGAACGAACTCTCACGAGCTCCATAGTGAAAAGGGTCGTTGGCCAGTTCCTAAAACACCATGGATGGAAAGTTCCTGCCATCTCTATGAGAATAAGAACATCGAGGATGAAAATCACTTCTTCTTAGAATGCTCCACGTACAACCACATTGGATCTCAGTGTCAAAATCGTTGTTACAATAGTGACATTCCTAGCCTTTTACAATGTCAAAATTATAGTGAGCTCGGGAGGTTTCTCTCCAAGCTTTTTGAGCATAGGGATAAAATCTTAAATCAAACTAAATAATTTGTTTTTTTAGGTCCGATAGACCAAATACACCAAAGTTTGATCTAAATAGAGGTTAACCACCACCATCATCATCAAAATAAATTAAATATCTCAACATAAAATTACCATGCCAAGATTAAAGATTAAATGAATCTCTATTTAAAATTTAACGATTAGCATGTGAAATGTCTTCTCAAATTTAAAAATTACATTAAAATAATAATATAAAAACAAAAAAATTACTTTAAAATAATAATATAAACAAAACCATGAACATCGAAACGGTTAAATATGATAACATATGACAAAAACCATGGGCATCTGTTGAACTGTATACAATATCGTCATGGTAAACTGCATTACTCTTCAAATTCACCGAGGCGGATAAGAGGCCTTCACTGATATTTATTCATGGTGTGGCAGATAAGACGCCTTCGTTGTAGTATTTCTATGAAATTAAATATATCCATGGCTCTCCCCAATTGCTCCGAACTCCAGCCAAGACAGCATTGAGAAAGAATGCAGAAGAGTATAGTATTTCTATGAAATTAAATATATCCATGGCTCTCCCCAATTGCTCCGAACTCCAGCCAAGACAGCATTGAGAAAGAATGCAGAAGAGTATAGTAGAAATCCCCACTCGTGAGGACTTTTACCCAAAAATTCTAGCGAATTCTTCTTACTCAGCGTGTAACTGCCACCGGTCCATTTCACCCACACCAGTATTTGAATAGCACCATATATCCATCTCCCAGATATCCACCCTTTATACTGATCTCCGTGTGGGATAAATCCGTATGCGACAAACATAGACAAGAGGAGCTGGACGGACGTTGTCTCCAAAATCATCACCAAAATAATTAATCTCTCCATCGAGTTGAACCATAGCCACCCAAGGGCGATAATACACAAGAGTGTTAGAACCAAGGTTGAATCCACACCCACCACGGCTGTGGAGATTAAAAATATCGCCGACAGAAACATTTTATACCACCAGTTAGAGGATGGCCACACAATGACCAAAAGAATCACGCCTAATTTAGCAGACAAATATCTCGAACTCTCCAGGAATGGAAAGGATATCAAAATAAGGACAAAGATTATATAGAGTAAACGAAAAGCGATAGAAGTAAGCCTAGTGAAAATAATGATAGAGTCCATGCACCAAGCAATACCAACGGCTACTGTTATCGCTAAGAGTACATTCTTTGAGGGGGGAATGACAGTGACAGAGAAATATACAGCAAGAACAGCCCAAGCAATAGAGCAAATCAAGTTCACACAACAGATTATAAATGATAAGGTTTTAATCCCTAGAAGATCACCCCTAAATGTTAGTACTTGGCAGACCACTTGGAAATCAGACTTGACCACAGCTTTGGTTAGAAATGCATTCGCAGCGAATCCACTTCCTTTACTGTCCACCAGATAGTCTCTGACTGTCCTTCTCGCCACCAGAGAGCTAGAGAAGCCATCCACTCCGAACATAAAAGTCAGTAAAATGTTTATTAATACTTCAGTCAACCTTGGAATTATGAACGACACCATGTTGTATTCTACCGTGTTGTCTTCTACGCTTCTGCTCGAAGTTGGACGTCCAGCCAAGTAGTCTTCCAAAGCTTCTGAAGCCATCACTCTGACTCCTCTGCTTTCGGCATCTTTAGACCTCAAAGATCTTACCAGTAGTTCTGTCCACTTATCACGTCCGGCATCATTCAGTGGCATGCAGATGCAAATGTGCCCTTTTCCATTGATAGACCGGGCACTGATATCGTCAAGAATTTCAGATACCACCTTTGACTCATTCACTCTCACTTTGTACCCTTCATCGTCCTGCACCAACGGCAACAGGCTGTCCCAGTTGCAGCCATGGCAGCCATTTGTGAGGCAGGTAAGACATGGCAGTAGGCAAAGGGAATTGGAGAGTCGTTTGAATGTCCCAGGCATCCGAAGACTAAGCATGTTAGTTATCTCTTCAATTGTCCAGAATACAATGCAGTTGCAATAATTGCATCCACACATCTCTATTGTGACTTCTGGAGTGACTACCTCACCATCATTTATTGCATCGCAGTAAAATGGAGTCGGCAATGGGGGAATTGGTTTTCATGAACTCCTTGATGGACAAATTGGGTTTGCCGTTAGACAGCATCACAACAGAAGCATTCTGTACACTTCCATTTTCATTAGAAGCGCTAGGTCGACGACCTGCAGAGGCGGTCTCAAGATCATCTTCTCTAAAACAAGGTATGTGGATGCCCACTCGATGTCGAACACGTCTGAACAACTCGACCATCTTCTGGATGCCAAGTCGATGTCGAAGCCGTCTGAAGAAATCGACCATCTTCTGGATGCCCAGTCCATGTAGGAGCCGTCCGAATGACTCGAACATCTTCTGGAGAGGACTTTGCTCTGCAGAAGCAGTTTGTTCTGTAATCAGTCCATTGCCATCTTCGATCCCATTTATGGTCTTGAGTTTGGCACTTACTAGAATCTCCAGGGCATCCCTTGCCCCCATCTCTAGATCCAGCCTTCCTCTTATTAGACTTGTAACAAAAATAGCTAAATTACCAAAGCATGTAATTCCTTGAACAGAAATACTAACAAATCCACTCATACCTTCACTTATGTCCAATTGTGCTAAAGCAAAAGATGATAACCATCCCAACCAGCAAACCAATTTTATAACAAAAACTTGCAGATTCTGAAGTAAACCCATTTCAAAATGCAGTCCAGAGAAAAAAATTAGCTGACTTGCGATCACCAAAACTTTAACCTTCCACTTAATCTACGCTCAGTCTATGTTGTGCCGGCAGACATTTATTTATATAGAAAAACATATTAAACTATGCCATCAATCTACGCTCAGTCTATGTTGTGCCGGCAGACATTTATTTATATAGAAAAACATATTAAACTATGCCATCCAAGAAGTTTCGCTTTATCATCCTTAGACTTGCTTAGCAACTTCGTCATTTAGGTGTACAGCGTACTAGGATCTTAACGTGGAGCAAATATAATGATGCTTCGCGGAAACCTCTTTTATTCCAAGGAACCAAACTATTCTTGTCGTGAAATAAAGAGATGAGGGATGATTTTGGATTAGAAATATCTAATATCTAATTATTTGAAGAAATTCATAAAATCGGCTGTAAATAGAATTTTTAACTAAGTATATCAAACCTCTATGTGATAAGCTCCAAAAACAATAAAATGAATATACTAACTATATCATGAAATACACAATTTTCTTTTTATAAATCATAATCATCTATCTAACATGTGAAATTAAAAATAAAATCAAATAGAAAAACTATATAATCTTTCAAAGCCTTTGTGTTGAAGTACGAGAGTTAGTTTGAAAATGATTCGGTGGCATGGTTCAGCAACAAAATGAAAGTAGTTATTTGTAGTGTTATTTTTTAGATTTTGGCAAAATTTGAAGTGAAATTTTGATTTGTGTTATTTAAATTTGTTTTTTGATTGCATATATGGATTCAGCACCAAAAAACCCTATAACATTTCAATTTTACAAAGTTATATATCAAATTTGTGATTTCAATAAATTCTTACCAAATTATTTTAGAGAAATTAAAACAGAAAAACCCACCCAACAAACTTCCAAAAAATAACTCACACAAAATAATAAATTAAAATAATAAATTAAAATTAACGTGTTTTCCCATGCCACATAAATAATGTCAACGGACCAGTTCTTTAGAGAAATTAAAACAGAAAAACCCACCCAACAAACTTCCAAAAAATAACTCCTTCACACAAAATAATAAATTAAAATAGAAAAATTAAAACAGAAAAACCAACCCAACAAACTTCCAAAAAATAACTCCTTCACACAAAATAATAAATTAAAATTAACGTGTTTTCCAATGCTACATAAATAATGTCAACGGACCAGTTCCGGAGTAGATCATGAGTTCCAGGAATATGTCAACCTACCAGTTCCAGAGTAGACCGTGCTCATTGACCGACCTTTTTCCACGGAGACACGTGCACCAACCATCCACAGACCCAATAATTATTGGGTCTCAGTCCCAAAGATGCCATAAATGTTCATGGTAGGTAGTGGGTTGCAGGCCTGGAATTTGACGTCCCACAAGACGTATTTCACATTTCAGAATGTATTTGACCGGTGATGAAAAATATTCCCCGTTAAACTTGACGGACTTTGTAAACCAGCGAACCGTCAAAATGACGTGGAGTTTAAAATTGAAGCCGTCAAAATCTATAATAAAGTATATCCTTTCCACCTAAAATTTAGTGAATTATATATATCAATAAATAAGTTTGTCTTTCAATTCACCTGCAGTCATTATTAGCTTTACAATAAATTTTGTCAGGTCACCTCCAGTGATTACAACCTTTGCAATAAATTTTTGAGTGTTTGGATCCTACTGGATTTACAGCCGCCCAGTGAAAAAGAAAATCAAACGGTAGGCAATCTATTGCGATATTATCTGCTAAAAGCAGCATACTACCTTTGGACAACGTCTCATGATAGGGGAACTAAGCCATTGAAGTCTAAAGAACAGTGAACTCATCAGCTTGCAGTTTATGAGGAGTTACAACAAAAGCGTTATCGTCACTGGTATCGATGACACTAAGTGCAAGAATGGAGAGGATTGCTGCAATGCTCTTACACCACCCAACTAAGGTATGCTCCATGATTTTTCGAAACAGAAATGCATATTTCTCCAATACTCCCCCTCTCCTCTCGAGTCACTGCTCGACAGGATACACCATTCACAGAGTGCATGTCGTTTCTAATTCACTGCATGTTGCAAACCATTAGACTTAAATTGAAATTTGGCCGGATATTTACTGGGAGCTGATCAGTTTGATTGGATAAAGTTCATGAGAGGGAAAAGACAGGAGAAGCCATAGCAAGGATACCAATGAATATCGACATGTCTATTCATAGATCCAGATCCATCAGTTACGCGGTATTTTGCACCTTTTCATTTTCATATAATTCGAAAAAACTATCTTATTCATCTCAAATTAAATATTTGAACTTATTTTCACATAAATTTATATATTTTATATTGGTTTTTATTTTGTTTTTATGAAAATTTTAATTTTTTTAAAAGTGTGTTGAGTTTAAAAACTCATTTTTTTTTAAAGGTGCACGGAGTTTGAAAACTGAATTTTATAATAGCTTTTTATTTTGTTTCTCTGAAAATTTTAATTTTTTAAAAGTGCGTTGACTTTAAAAACTGATTTTTTTTTAATGTGCGTGGAATTTAAAAACTGAACTTTATAAGAGCTCAGATTGGTTTAAATTTTAATTTGGATTAAATTTGATTTTTTAAAATCCTAGATTTGATTGGAAACTAGATTAAATTAGATACAAATGTAATTATGTTTGGACAAAGATATGGATTTAATCTGACTAGACTATTTTTAATAATACACATAAATTAAAGGCTGAAATTTATCATCATAATTATGTATTTTTCACCCTTTTTTATTAAATTTATTAATTAAAAAGAATATTTACATGATTTTTTTTAAAATGTATATATATTTAGCTTGTATATTATTTTTTTACTATTAATATTAATAATAAAGCTGTAATTTAATTAGTTTTTTTTTAACAACTTGAGATGTATGATTAAAAAAGTGTTTTGATGCTTGTTTGGATTGGTATTTATTGGCATTTACCAACTATTTAATTCATATAGCTATGCTAGTGATAAACATTTTAATGTAAGATTGTAGAATTTTATAGTTACACTTTTGTGCATAGAAACCATCTATCTGACAAAATAGTTTACATGCTATAACTATGATATGATGCAACTCATTTAAGGTGGCAGTGGTTCAAATTTCTAGTAAAATTCATCAAATGTTGAAAATTTGATTTTAATTTTGAGTTGGTAATGGTTAAATTCTCAAGACAGATGGATGAGACATTTAAAGTTAATTTTGATTTGAATTTGAGCACAAAGACACAAGGTACAAATTGGATTCCTTGATCCATGTTTACATAGTGGATATGACGAGAAATTCAAAAGTGAGGGTATAGATAGTGAAAAACAACTCCAAAGTTTTTGAATCCTTAAAAGTTAGAATCCTTAACCAATAGGAACATTGTTGGTCAAAGTTTCATGGCCATAATTAGGCACAATTCAATCTATCATAGTAAAATTTTCTGGCAAAGAAAGTACCATAAAACAATGACCAACAAGATGGGAAATCTATTCAATAGGAATATTAACTAAGTTCTTATTCTTTTTCCTTAGTTAAAAGTTCCTTCATGACTAATGGTTCCTATGGCTATATTTTTTGTTGACCTAATTTCATTAATCAAAGTTCTTATTAGTTGCAGTTTCTTTATCAAAGCGCTCATATCTATTACAGTTCTCCATCCTTTTGTTAGTTAGAGTTCTTAATCAAGAAAATCCTTAGAACTATGATCAACATGAATTTTAACTTACAAGACCCAACATCAATATGTGAACTTAAATCGATTAGGGAACAAGACAATCGTAGTTCATTGGTCATAGTTCCTTGGTCAAAGGTTCTTGGAAAGTTCCTTGGGAGTATCACTAGCATGACTTCTCAATAAAAGGAACTCAAAGAGAAGGCAGAGAGATATAGGCTTGGTCAAAGTTATTCTTTGTTGAATCTGTTTTTCCAATAGGAACACTCATCAACATTTGACCAAAAACTATTTGTTAGAGTCCTTAGCCAACGAGAATTTTGACTAGGGAATTATGGAGGGACTATGAACTTTAATGAAAAATAACTTTGTTTATTAGAGTTTTCTTGGTCCTAGTTCTGGGCCATGAAAATTCTTTGGAACTATAACTGATGGGAGCTCTAACTTACATTAATGCTATTACTAGAGGATTAAATTTTAATTGTGTTTGTTAGATATAGTTGTGATATTCTCTCAACTTATCTTCCTAAGTATGGAAAACTTGGATCTCACAACAATTTAAAAAACCCTATATAAACCTATTGTATTTGTACCAATTTTAGATCAGATATCGAAACACATAGGGTAACTTAGGAAAAAACAAGGCATTCTCGAAGGGACATTAATGAAAGTTGAGATGCAAGAGTAGTTGAAAAAGATGTTCTAAATAAAAGGAGGTTGACACTCACAAATTTGCCTAGAACGTAAAATGAAGAGCATGAAAAATGCAAAAACGTCATCAAATTTTCATTTGACAGGCAAATGAGATTTGAAATTAGAGACCTAGTGGGTCGTATCACTCAAAACGCCAAATTCCATTCCATCCCTGCTTCTGCTTTTTTCTCGGATAGTTTCTGTGGTTGGATATTACCGTACACCACGCATTAATGAGAACAGTAATCAAGATTCTTGGCCGAGGCCGGTACGCTATCGACCACGACATTAACAGTAATCAAGATTCTTGGCCGAGGCCGGTACGCTATCGACCACGACATTATTTTAGAAGTAGTCAAGATTCTTGGCCGGTACATTATTTTAGAAGTCAAAAACGTGTTTCACGAAAAAGATTGATGCAGTAAAAGTTTCTATGTAAAACTAAGAAAGGTTTAGGTTCGACTTTTACCGTGGCAATGGATAGCTTTATTTCTTAAATACTTTTGGAATTAGTTTATTCTTTTTAATTTTTTTAGTAAAAATCTAGAATTATTTTTTACAAATTAATTATAGTTAAATTTGACTGTATATATTATTAATTAATTAATTTATGTATAATTTAATTTGATTATTATACGTATATATATTATTAATTTGCATTTGCATAACTATATTATAAATATTAATGTAGTTAATATAGTCCAAGAATTCATTCGTATCTACAATTAAAAAATATGTAATAGTAAAAATAATGGCACAAAAAAATTATTACAATAAAAATATTACAGTTATTATTACAAATAATAATAATAATGATTCCTATATAATAATTATGATTTGATATTATAAATCCAAGGGATAATAATATCAATCCCTTAGGTATATTAATCTAAGAATAAATATTCCTAGGGTATAATACTACTCATCGGTTTATAATATTAATCATTTAGGTTCAATATAAATCATAGTCATCTAAGGGTTTATATACCTTGGATTTATAATATTAGTCCCTAGGGTTTATAATACATTGGGCTTTTAGTATTAATCCTCGGGTTCAAAATATCAATCCCTTGGGTTTAATTCTAAAACCACAAGGGATTATAAACCCAAGGCAATAATATAAACCCAAGAGAATAATAAACCCAGGGAATTAATACTAAACCCCAAGGAATTATGAATCCAAGGGAATAATATTAAACCCAAGGGATTAATATTATAAACCCAAGATAAATATTATAAACCCTAAAATAAACATGGATGGTTTTCATATCGAGACAATCTTCACAATGCGACATTGGACCATGGTTGACCATGGTTGACTTTCATATTGACTGTGATTAACCATGGCTAACCATGATTGACTGTGGTTGACCATGATTGATTTTCATATTGAGACAATCTTTGTCACAATGCGACATCCAACCATGCTCGACCTGGTTGAACCCTTAGATTAATAAATCCAAGTGTTTGATATTATAAACCTACAAGAATAATAAACCCAAGGGATTAATACTAAAACCCCAAGGGACTACGAACCGAAGGGAATAATATTAAATCCAAGGGATTAATATTATAAACCCTAAAATAAACATGGTTGACCATGGATGATTTTCATATTGAAACAATCAATGTCACAATGCGACATTGGACCATGCTTAAGTATGATTGATTTTCATATCGAGACAGATCCGGATTTAAACAGGAATGCAACAAATTACAGAGATAATCATAAACACAGATATACAACGGAAATAATACTTCATTTCATTAATATAAAATACTGAAATATGTTTACAAACAGTAATGGAAATAAACCAACTAGGGTGATGGTAGCTTATTTCTGAGAAGAGATATGGCGGCTACATGCCTCTAAACTGTGTTACAATGAGGCTCGAAGGCCTATTTATTGTTGAGAAACAATGGAAAACCCTAAACATCCAAAATCCTAACCCTAGAAGATGAAACACCAAACTGTGGGCCCCGTTTGGATAAATTGGTACATCAACTTCCAAAGGTCGTAACTTTGGTATACGATCTTCGTTTGCCGTGTACAATATCTCGTTGGAAAGATCTATCTGAGACTTACAACTTTGGGAAGAGAAACATGGGTCTATGGACCCATCGACCCATGTTGCTTCCAGTTTTCCTAAAAAAAATGTTGTTTAGGGCCTCAAAATGGCTCCGGAAGTTCAGGACCCGAAAAACTGCTAAAAATAGTAAGCTGTCCTACAATTAAGGAAACTGAAAAGCTGAAAGAAACAATGGTGGGGGTCCAAGTGGACTTGGTGGGTGGCCACCAATATCCACTTGGATCATTCCTCCCCCCTTAGGAAGCAATGGTCCCCGTTGCATTTAGCTCGTCCATGAAATGAGGAAACTTCTGCTAAACTTGGTCCTTGGTGATCCACTTGCTCTGGTGAAGGAGTTGGCCCGCGTTGACAACTCGATACTATTGGATATTCTACTCGCGAGTGTGCTTGATCTGTGTGTCCATGATCCGATCAGTTCCAACTTGTTCAATGCAATATGGATTTAACTCTGTGGGTGTGAGCTGTTCTGCAATGTCGGATGTGTCTAGTAATGGTGGAAAGTATGGCCAAAGGTGGTCCACATTGAACACTGGGTGAAGGCTAAGGAATGGGGGAATGCTGAGCTCAAATGCCATAAAACCACATTGGGTGTAACTTCTCCTTCTATCAATCAATAAAGTTGTTTGTTCCTTTTCCAATACTTTTGTCTATACATAGGATGAATGTATGTTCAAATGTTGTCAATCCCATTTGTTTACAATAGATAGATCATATGCTTTGATTGTTTTCGTCTTTTGTTTATGTTGACAAGTACCAATTGAGCGAATTCAATTTGAGTGGGAGCGATGGGAGCAATTCAAAGGAGATCAAATGAAGCAAAGGATCACAAGTAGGTTCCTTTATCTTATTTGTCTATTGTAGGAAAGGTTAAACATCTTTACTTATGTTGTTCTAAGTGTAACTAACCACTTAGGGAAGATGTACTTATTAGTAGGTATAAATTTTTTTATAACAAATTGGCGACCATATTGGGGAACAACCATCGTTCCTGGTAGTTTACCCTTATCATATTACATCCTGTTATACTTTACATGACTTCATTGATCCCTTTTCAGTCATTTTGAATCTTTTTTTTGTGAACAACGTTTGCTTAAATGTCTGCTCATTGTGCTCTCTATCATCAGTGCAGTGTTGTTCTTGACACAACGCACTGCAGAGCAGCCTTAACTTAAAGACAGTGCTCTGCAACGCAATGTCTTCCACTCAGGGTTACGTTGATCCCTTTCAAGCCAAAAAACCCATCTTTTTCTTGATTTTTCCAAAGTTGCTTCTGATGTTGTCTGTTGAAAGATCAATGTTTTCTATGGCTCTGAAATCAGTTTGCATTTCCTTTCCTAGCCCTACTTTGACCTTGATTGTTTAGTGTTTCTTAAGAGACTTCTTTATCATTATCAATTCATTGTCAAAGTTAGCTTACATTGATTAGTCTTTACTTTTCTGAGAAGAATTGTTGTAAAGTCTTCATTTATTTGAAAAAAAAATTGTCGTAAAGTCTTCGTTTCTTGTGAAAAGCATTGATTGATCGTTTGTGCATTTAGTTTCTTTATGTTCATCTAAACATTAAATGATCGAAAAGAACAACATGGATAATGCATTTAGAAGTTTGTGTGTTCTTGTAGGAATGATATAGGGAAAGTTACATTAGTGTGCTCTATGCTCTTTGTTTAAAGATTCTGATTGCTCTATCCTTTTAGTTATGGTTTTCATTGTTTAAAACAAAGGAAAAGAATGTTTCTCATCATAGTTTCATTCTAGGAGTTTCAGCAAACAAAGGAAAAGAATGTTTCTCATCATAGTTTCATTCTAGGAGTTTCAGAAACATCACGCGATGAACCTGAAAGGCAAACTTTTAAACAAGATGAACTAAAATTTATCTCAATTAACCTAATGGATCATTGTAACTTAATGCATAACATTTAGAGGTCTAGGCTAGAGACGTGTTCCAACGTCGTTAAACATAGCAGCTGTCATTAATGGTTTGTGATACATTCCGAGTGTGATACCTCATTCCACATATGTAAGTATATCATAACTTGTTAACGTACTTTTGGGTATATCGGGCGGTGTTATAGTACGAAAAGTATAAAAGAATGCTCTCACTGTGTAGTTTCGCATTAGACAACGCTAACACAAATTGGGCCTCCACGTACTTTCGGGTATATTTGGGAGGACTACAATAGGTTGTTATCCATCCATAGGTAACCGAGTTTGCCACCTTGTATACTGTGATACACCGAAAACAACATTCAGGGAGATTACCTGCACGTATGTTAAGTTCTTAGCTTCTCTGAGGTAGTATATTGCATTTCACAGTTACTTGGTAATCCTTTAGCCTAGATTACCCTCTTTCTGTTTATTTATTTTTGTAATAAAATCAATCAAAATTGTGGAGCAAAATCAACCTTTACCCCGTCATTTGCGTAGGATGGCAAGTAAACCAACTTTATCTCTTGAAGCTACACCTAGTCGACAAAATTGGTCTCGTTTAACTGAGTCCAGCACATCACAAACTTCTGGTTATTCATCTAATTTACCAGAGTCACCTATACCAGTACGTACTGCGATTCCAGTTACTCCTACTATTATTGGTTTATCTGCTACTGATGTGGAACCTTTATAATTACTTGAGGACACTAAAAGTGAACTTAGTGAAACAATAATTGAAGTTGTCCAACAAGAAGTTGATCCTCTTTGTTCAAGAAGAAATTACTTTTGAACTTGAATCTATTCAACCAGAAGTTGATCCCGAACCTAACATAGTTCAAACAAAAGTTACTTCTGAACTAGACTTTGTTCAAGAAATTCGTCATGTGTTAGGGCCTAAATCTACCTCATGCTGAGAAAGGCAGGTCTAGGGTAACATCAAACCATGCTTAACCTGGTAGCTAGCCCTACCAGGTCGGGAGAGGGATCTCTCCTTGTCAATCTTAATGAAAATATGGCAAGTACTGACTGATATGAATACTAATTTTAGGTTAGGTATGTTTTCTCAGAGGAATTTGATTGATTTTAATGGTTGGTTGCTGGATCAGATGGGGAAGGCAGCTTTGGGTCCGGGAAATCAACACAGATTTGTAGAGGTTTCTGTGGGGCGAGGTAGGCAAGTGTTTTAGCACTTTGAAATGAATTTAATGGTGAGTCTAAAGACTAGTGAGGAGCTGGAGAGGGCATGCAAATGTCATGAGTCGTCTTCAAAAAGTAGAAAACATTTAAAAATAAATAAACTCCAAGGCAAAGTACTGAAACACCAATGGATTCCACCCATTAATCTTGATTTATTTAGTTATTCAGAAAAATAAATATGATGGCACATATAAACATAAGATAAACTGAGTTACAGAGAAGAAAACAATGATAAATCACATTACCAAAAGAATTCCACAAAATGCTGCAAAACCCTGGTTTATTTCCTTGCCAAACTACATAAGTGATGTACAATGGTGCTCAATGCATCCACAAGAGTCCAACCTTGACAAATGACTAAGAAAGTACAAGATATAGGCATCAAACCACCTATGCTAGCCATCAGGGGTTGAATCCATGAGTCAAGGAGCTGTTTCAACAAGATCTAAACAAGGAACTGAAAATTAGGCAGTGGAACAACTTGCCTCCAAAACTATGGAAACTGGTTCATTCAGCTCAAAACCAACTATAACTGATGTATCTACCTACTTAGGTCATTTTTCATCATTTTTACATCATGGTACATCAAGTTACATCATATTACATCATGAATTTATCAACGAGAGAAGAAAAAGTCAAACTGGTAGAAAACTAGGCAAAATTGTGAGGAAATAGGAAAAACATACAAATTTTTCTCCTATGCATAGCGCCATTGCTTCTATGTGTATTAATTTTTCCAGGCTAGTTTTGGAAGGCTTCTCGAAGTCCCAATCAGGTGCAGCATAGCTCACTAGAAATCGTGGTGAGTCTACTTTATGGGACAACTTGAATTTTTTGATTTGGAGTCCATTTGCCCCTCCAAAAATGCAATCTCCCAAGACTGCTTCCTGTGTGGCAAAAAAGTGGCAGAGAGGGCACTTTTTGGGTGTTTTTGGCCCTTTTGGAGGTCTAGAACTTGTCAAAACTTCTCAGCCATTTTTGAGCATGCATAAATTTTCATGGTGATACCAAAAATGTAAAGTTTTTTGCAAATGGAGGCCCCCATCACTTGTTGAAAAAACCTGTTTTTTGCCTCAAAATTTTCAAAAATGACAACAACTTCACCAAAGTTCTTGAAATTTGGCATGAGTGATCCTTTTTATGTGCTATGTTGGGCCAATGATGCTTCAGCCAAGATCTTGAGCTTATCTTGCTCCTTTTTTCTCCTCAAAGCTCTCTTTAGTTTGCCCTTTAACCTCTTCACCCTTGTTTTGCAAATTTTATTCCGGAAAAAGTAGCGATAGGCCATATGGCACAACATTTTCTTCTCCTTGTTAGATTTCTCAAGAAATATCTCGAAGTGAATGTTTTCCCTCTCTAACCATGATTCCCGGTCAGCCTCAATTTCTTACTCAAGAGGTGTCATTTTGATTTTCCTTCTTTTTGTTGCTTCCCTGTTTTCTCCAATTGTTTGTAGCTCCATGATAGTTTGTTTGTCCTCCAATTGCTTGTTCTCTTGCTCAAGGAAGTTAATGATCAATTTAGCCCTCTCAAGGTCAAGTGACAAGGCTTGGAATTCAACCTCTTTTTCTTTGATGATCATATCTTTGAGTTTTGAGCTTTGAGGGCCCAAATTAATGTCATCCTCCTCAACCAAGACAAAATCTCTATCTTGCCCTTCAGTAGGGCTTTCATCATGCACTTGTTGCTTTCCTTTATCTTTGCCCAGTACCTGCTCAGCTGAAGAAGAAGGCAAAGCCCCTTTCACCCCTGGTGAAGATAGCATTTGCCTGTGATCTGGTGAAGAAAACGAGACTCCTTCCGCCCCTCGTGGAGATAGTACTCGTTTGGCAGCTGAAAAAATCTCCCGGTGCCTTTCTCATAAGTGACAAACAATGGCACACCTGTAGTTTCAGTCTCATGAACATCTGGTTGGTTTGAAGGCACTCCTTCCTCTTGAAGCACTGATGGAGTCACCTGAGGGCCTTTGAAAATCTCATGTGCAATGAGGTATCCCATGATATATTTAGCAAGCTTAGCTGATGCAAAACAACAATTTTAATCAGTGAGAAATGGTAAATGCTACTGAAATGCTGAGGAAGAGGTTTCCTTTGCACATATAGAGCCATCTTCTCAATATTTCTGCATATAAAATATGGGAGGTTCATCATCCTCACTCTTGTGAAATGCATCCGCAATCTAACATGGTAGGTATATAGACGAGAAAAACTCCCTTCCTAGGTGAAATACTTGATGATGAGTTCCATGAGAGGAGCATAACTATCCTGCAAGTATTTGAAAGGAAAGAACCTACTAATTTGCCTCTGATAACTAGCCTTGATGTAAGGCTCATAATGCTCTCTGCCCACATGCTGCCCCTTATTCCACTGTTCACCCACGTTAGGGATGCCTGTTGCTGCTACAATGGTTTTAGGTGTCAAGGTGAAAGAGACACCAACTAGGTTCACCTGGCCATTGTGAAGATGAAGAATAAATAATCTAGCAAGCTCATGATGATATTTCACCCTCTCCACCATTTCAAAAAACTGGTAACAAGACTGATGTTTAAAACAGGTTACTGCAAGAGGGCAAGAAAGTAACTCTGTGAGAGTGGTGGGCTCCTCCTAGATATGTTTTCATCCTTTATGTGGGTTTCTTGGTGCATGAGCCTCTTGGGAAGAATCACTGGCAGTTTCATCATCCCTCTCATATGCTGAGTCTGTCTCCATACTTTCAAATTTGGAGTGAAAAATGATGAGTATGAAGAGATTTTAAAGTCTGAGGGTGAGTAAGGTGACTGTTGTTTTTTTTTTGGGAAATGAGGGATTAACTGATATTGTGACTATAAATGAGGGTTTTGATGGTGGAAGGAATGTAATGAGGGAATAAGAAATGGTAGTTAGGGTTTTGGGAATGTATAGGGTTAATGTTTAGGAATAATGTATAGGGCTTAGGGTTTGGTAAGAGGCAATGAGTGCCAATGATTTTGGGAGAGGGAAAGAGGAAGGGATTTAGGGAAATTTAGTACAAGGGAATGGAGTGTAGGAAGATAATCAAAGGGGAATTAAAATAGCAGAAAACAAAACCCTATGCAAATTTGGCAAGACAATTTTAGAGACAGCTAGGGTTTAGTTTTTAGACACATAAATGACCACCATAGATGAAAAAAATCCCTTGCTAGACTAGATGTGAGGCTTTACTTACTTGTTGAGAGGTTACTTGTGAATTTGGAGGCAGAGGAAGGCGATGAAATTTGATTTGGAGCTCAAAAGGCAGGTGCGTAGCGCTACCTCCCAGGTGTGTAGCCCACTTTGTATGCATAGTGCACGACCAAAATTCAGTGCAAAACCTATGCCAAGTGCATAGCGCTAGGCAGGTGTATAACGCCAGTTCCCAAGTGTGTAGTGCCGGTGAAAATTCATTTTTTTTGCTCAATTTCACCTCATTCTCCCACAAACCTGATTTTCTCCCTTTAGCTCATTCTCTTGCACAAAATGAAGACTTTCAAACACAAAGAAGAACTTTATATCCCATTGGTTTTAATTTTTCATTTACAAACACACTTTTCTAAAGTCTTATTCACTTTGCTTTAAAAACTCAGTTTTTCATTTTGCAGTTTGACTCTTCTTGATCACTGGATGAACTGATGCATTAATGTTTTTGTTTCTTGTAGTGGCTGGAGTTGGTGAGGTGACCAAGGGCAGTAGCTGGAATTTGTTACATATAGAAACATTGAAATTACATAAAATTTGTACATGAAATGGAAAAAAACCTGTTTTCACCTCAAAATAGAGTTTTGAGGTAAAAACCTTTTATGAAGCATATCATCAGTGAATTTGCAATTTTGTGAACTTATTAGACCTCCTCATGTGCCTGCTGACCTTTTATTGAGTTTTTGCTGATCATGGTGGCAAATCCTAGACCTAGTGAGACCTAAAACCCTAAAAATGATTTTGGTAAATGGAATGAAATAAAATAATAGTAAATGACTTGAACATGTGAAAATAGGCCAGCAGGTAAATGGCATGTGGGAAATTGAAAATGAACCACTACCATCAGTTGATCCATGACCTAATGGAATGCATGTTGATTGGATGGGACACCTAATATGCATGCAAAAAGAGAAATTTTGATCACTGATGAAGGGATGAAGATACCGACACTAACATCGTGAACCCCTTGTTCTTTTACCAGAACACTTGGATCCTGAAGTTGAACAATCAGAAGTTGTTCCCGTACCAGAAGACGATCGATCGGTTTATCCTCAAACATCCGTAACTGTTGAGGCTTCTCCTTTACTGCAGAGTCAAACACCAGAAATTTATTACGGACCTGACAGTGGAATCCTTCCACCTGGTTTGATTGCTATTGAAGAGAAATTTGAAGAAAAAACTTCACCTAGAACTCCAACTCATTTTGGACTAGGGCTTTATCTTTATCCTTATTATCCTCAATTAACTATTCCTTTTGGTCCCGTTTACTTTCAAACTCCCATAGATTCATTAGGACATTTATTTGGTCATTTGACTATGGCTTAAACAAAATCCCAGACTGTATCATCTATTACAGCTATGACAACATCCATTGTCGCTACTTCTTCGATGTTTAACACAACACCTGAGTCACATTTGTATGGTGGTCCATCCATCCCACTGGGTTACAAATCATTATCTAGAACTTAGTGTTTCTTCTAGTCCATGGTCTTCACCCATGTCACCCATAGGAATTTTACCTGGTTCTTCACTTACGGATAATGAACAGTTTGATCCATCAAGTCAATATCAAGTTGGTCCATCTGGCTACTATCCAATGTATCCACTTTACACTGGATTACCTCCATATAGAGAAAAATATGCCCAATTTTCTTATCCTCCATTTTCTTGGGGGGCATCATATGGTAGTATAATGTCATCTTTAGGTCCAACTTATTTTGGAATGACTATTTGTCAATGGTAGCCTAAAATTCCCGTTCAACCAAGGCTTGTGTATCCATCACAACCAATGCAACCTGTTTCATCCATACCTACTATGTCTGTCGTTACGACTTTACCACAGTCGCAAACTCATTTGATTGAATCTCAACCTTTGAAAGCTGGTCCTTCAACCTCTTACCCTAAAGTTTCAGGTCTACAGACTCAGTCTTCTCAGGCCATTTTATAACAACCGTCTATGTCTGGAATCCAACAACCTTAGGCTAGTTTACCATTAACTGGGATGACCCAGACTTATACTGGTTTAATTTATTCACAACTTGGTCAAACTTATATTGGTGGGCAACAATCGTTGCATCCAAAACCATGGCAGCCACAATATCAACAATAACAATTCCAATAGTACCAAACTTATCTTGGACTTGGTCAACAAGCCTATGCTAGGTTTGGTCAACAAAAATCTTACCCAGGTCCCAGTCAACAAACCTATGCTGGGTTTGGACAACAACAAATTTAACCTGGTTCCCAACAACCACCTTATATTGGATATGCTCAACAAACATACCCCTATCAAGGTTACCAACAACAGATTCCTTATGTTGGTATGCAAAGGCCTATTGCCCAGGCAATTCCATCTTACCCCGGTTACGCTCAACTTGACCTAAACTGACAATTACCTTTTGTCGCAACACTTGAATTACCAGATTTAAATCAGCTTACCAATGATCCCATTCTTTATGCACCTTAGCTCCGGTGATTCCACACAAATTGCCTTATGATATTCCTAAGTTCAATGGAAACCCTGGAGAAGATTTGTCCAATCATGTTATGACTTTTCATTTATGGTGTTCATCCAACTCCTTAAATGATGATTCAGTAAGATTACATCTTTTCCAATGAACACTCACTAGTCCGGCTGCAAAGTGGTATATTGAATTACCACAAGCCTCATTTGAAAACTTCATAGCCTTAGCCACTACATTTTTAAACCCATTTTTAGTTACCCATCAGATATGAAATTGGAATGGAAATTTTGACCAACTTTAAATAGACCACTGCTACTCACAATTCTGACCGTATTAATGAGTGGCATCATCGTCATCAAATGGTCAAAACTTTTGTTCCTAATCAGCTTTTAGGTGAGTGGTTTACTAAATCCTTGTTTCCATATATCACCGAGGATGTGGCTAAAGGAGGAGTTGTTACTGAAGAGCAAGTAATTTCCCATGCCCAATACTTAGACTTGATTTACACCCAGTCTGGAATGCTCTATGATAAGATTCCAAATGCACCTAGACCATCTTTTATTATTCCACCACCTCCATCCAGTAATGACTCTCATGCTGGTGACGGTGTGATAGGTTCTTCAAACACTTAAACAACAAGTAGAACATCTAGTCAAACACTTGCTATTTCAAATCAAGCTTCTAATACACTTGATAATACACTTGCTTTTGAAATAAATGCCATGTCATTTGAAAAAGGTAAAAATGAAAAGAAACCTAGAAGCAAGAAAAAGGGGTAAACTAGAAAGAAACAAAATTCTCCCCCTAAAGAGAAATCATATGATTCATCTTCTCCAGCTAGGAAACCTCACTACCAATGTTTAAGTTGTAACGATGAGCACTTTACGCGAGACTGTCCTCACCGCTCTGAAATCTCAAAAATTCTTAAGACTTCTAGTACACACGTTGTGTTGAAAAACCCTTTTCCAAACCAAAAGACCCATTGGGTTGCTACAGATCATGCTTCCACTTCACAAGTGCTTATGCTATCCACCAATAAGCCTAAGATTGATTTTTTGGTGACTACACAAAGTAAATATTATGGTAATCCATTGTCGTCGTCGAATAACCAGGCGATAATTCAACCAAATAATTTGACTTTGACTTCATCTGATTCCATTCCACCACCCATTGCACCAGAGTTAACAATAAAATTGCCTAAGGGAGTTGTTCATAAATCTACATTCAACCCTAAAGCTCGAGCAGCGAAAAATTATAACATAGTAGAAGATTTGGCTCAGTCACCTTCTGCTATGTTGATGCTTGAGGTGCTTCAAAATTGTCCCTCCCAAAAACATGCTTTATTGTCAGTAATTGGTGGAATTGATCCAATGGATTCCAATCTTGTAGTTTTTAACCATGCGGGTTATACGCCACAATTACCGGCACAATTAGCATTCTTGATCCAAGTAAATGCTTTGAATAAACTCATTCACTGAACCATTGTTGACGAGGGTGCATCTACTTGTATCATGTCAATGAATTGCTAGAAAACACTTGGCTCACTGCCTTTGTCACGATCACCTACCACGTTATAAGATTTTGATGATCGCACTTATACACCTTGTGGAATTTTAAGTAACCTGTAGATATAACTAGAGAGAAAAACTATAATTGTTGAAGTTGAGGTTGTGGAAGGACCCCTTGACTCCAATATTTTACTAGGAAGACCATGGATTTACGCTATGGCTATTGTGGTTTCAACATTCTTTCGTATGATCACTTTCCCTCATAAAGGCAGAATCACAGTAATTGATCAACTCGCCTTCTTTGCCTCTAGTTCATAGGCAACTGGAAGTGTTTCATTAGTTCACAGACCTTCCCTATCTCTTCAGAACATTGGAGTAGGTCTCTTCAAATATTCTTCCCAAATGGGCACCTTTTCACTACCATCACCATAAAAAATGGCGGAAGTTTCAAAATTTGAGACCTGTAACATGATATCTTCCACTTCATCTCACTCATGGAAGATTTCCAATAATTCCGAAGTTGATATGCATAATGAAACCATGCCACTAAGCCCAATTGAGCTTGCATAGCAATCAATCTTTTTGGCTTGCACGAAAAATCCAAATCCATCATCACCAATTGTATGGGTTGATCATTCGTTAGAATATGGTACTTCCTCTGATCCTTTTCACATACATTTTCTATTGATGAAGGAATCATCCAATCAATGATGATAGAAGAAGAACCATCAGTAGATTATCATCATCGATCCCATGTTCTAGATCACATAGAAGTTATTCCAAATGAACTAAATCGCCCTTTAATCATTGATTTCCTTTCAAATTTTTTATTTATAGACACAGTCCATTCCAAAAGAAACTTATCAAATATCGAAGAAACCATTTCTATCGATATTTCAACCAAACCTGGAATTGTAGAAAACATCCATGTTGGAAAATCTTGTCCTCCATTGGAACTTGAAACTTACCGTGCTCTTTTTCATGAATTTCACGATATATTTGTTGGGTCATATGAGGAAATTCCAGGTATTGATTCTAGTATAGTTGAACACAACATTAGAATGTATCCTGATGTCAAGCTGGTATGACAATGCCTTCGTCCTGTTCATTTGAAGAAGGATGCTACCATAAAAGAAGAAATTGAAAAACTTTTGTGTGCTGGTTTCATATACACCATTCCTCTTACTGATTGGGTTTCCAATATTGTTCCTGTCATGAAGAAACAAGGAACAATACAAGTGTGTGTTGATTATAGCGATGTTAATCATGCTTGTCCAAAAGACAACTATCCCACTCCCTTTATCGATCAGATAATTGATGCATGTGCCAGATGTGAAATATTTTCATTTATCGATGGCTTTTTCGACTATAATCAGATCAATATTTGCCTAGAAGACCAATATAAAACTGCCTTCATTTGTCTCTAGGGCACATTCACATATAGGAAACTCCCTTTGTGTTTGAAGAATGTTGGGACAACTTTTTAGATGGCAATGAATTATGCCTTCCATGACATCAAAAAAACATTGTTCTAGCCTATCTAGATGATTCACGAAAACGGGCTGATCACCCGCAACATTTGAGACCCATATTTTTACAGTGTTGACACTACAAAATTTGACTAAATCCACATAAATATGCGTTTTGTATTTGTTTTGGTCATTTGATTGGTTTCATAGTGTCTAAAGAATGAATTTGACTCGACTCCTTTAAGGTTAAGGCAATTCTTGATCTACCTCCACCTTCCAACTTACTTGAGTTACATAGACTCCATGGGGAGGCTAACTTTATAAGGAGATTCATTACCAATTATGCCGAAATGACTAAAGGATACACTCATCTTTTGAAAAAGGGAATTCCCTTCCATTGGGACCAGGTTGTGCAAGCTTCCTTTGATGCTCTCAAAGATACCCTGATCCGAGCATCACTAATGTATTCCCCTAATTATTACAATGACTATTTCCTGTATCTCACCACTGCAATTATGTTAATTTTAGGTATGTTCTACGCTTAGAGCAATTTATTTCAATTTTCACAGTTAGCTCCATATCTTTTCCAGATTAGTAATCACATTAGCATTAAAGTAAACTGCAGATAGAATATAAACATAAATCGCAGAAGACAAGCCAAGACAAGAGGACACAAGATGTGGTGCTAGCCAGGGACAAACCCCAATGTGGGGAAGCCCTTGATCAATTCTTCATATATATGTTCTTCAATAGTCCAACAGAGAAAGAGAGAGATAGTACGTTTACAACAAAAGTCAACACTTTGAACTTATCTAGATAAGAGCATAGATCATCTCTAAGAAGATGATACATGAGATCAGTTGAAGACATGCTACTTCAACTAATTCTCCAAGGTGACTCCTTCACCTATCATTGTGTTGCATTTCATCATCATGTTGCACCTCACCGCACTGCACCATGTTGCACCCATCATCACTATGTTGCATCTCATCATGCCTCATTAATCATGACTGTACCCATCACTGTACTGCATTATGTGTCATTGCTGCACCATGTTTCCATCCTGACCTATGTGCTGGCTGCACCTTGCTTGCTTGTTGTCCCTAGCATGATTGTTGTCCTTAGCATGCTTGTTGTTGCATGCTAGTTGTCCCTTGCATGCTAGCTGTAAAATTTCATTCTTGGTGTATTTGTTGCTAAGTACCATACAATTTTCCCAATGTTAGTTAGTTCTCCCTTGCATGTTGCTCTCCATCGGAGACAGATGCTCCAACTAATTCGGTAGTTCCCACCAATTTTCGTAGTTCCGACTATTCCCGGCAGTTTCGATAGTTCCAGTTGTTCCCAGCAGTTCCTGGGTCCTGATAGCTCCAGCTTTTCCGACAGTTATGGATTTTATGGCAGTTCCGACAGTTCCGACATTTCTGATTTTTCCTTCTTTTTTGGATTTTTTGGCATTTCTGCCCTTTCCAAATTTTCTGTCTTTTCCAACTTTTCTGGTAGTTCCTGCTTTTTTGGTAGTTCCGGCTTTTTCAACTTTTCTGGTAGTTCCGGCTTTTCCAGCATTTCCGGCTTTTCCAGCAGTTCTGGCTTTTCCAGCAGTTCTAGATTTTCCAGTAGTTCTAGCTTTTCTGGTGGTTTTGGCTTTTCCCGCTTTTCGAGCTTTTTCAGTTTTTTTGGTAGTTCTGGCTTTTCCGGCATTTCTAGCTTTTTCGGCATTTCCGGCTTTTATGGTAGTTCCGGCTTTTCCGGTAGTTCCGGCTTTTCTGGATTTTCTGGTAGTTCCATCTTTTTCGGTAGTTTCGGCTTTTTCGGCATTTCTAGTTTTTCAGCGTTTTCGGCAGCTTCAACAGTTCCGACATTTTCAGCAATTTCGGCTATTCCCCGCAGTTTCGGCTTCTGGCCTCTGGATTAGGGTAGCGTTATCCCTCAAGATCTCTACTCCTACTAAAACCCAAAGACAAGTATAGAGGAAGAGATCCCAAGTGTGTTGAAATGACTTAAAGGCCACCTCTATTTATACTAAAACGTTGAGCACATGTGGGGTTTATTTGGTTGTTGGCCAACCTTCACGAATTCTCTTATAACGCAAGTAAATTCATAACTCCATGAATACTTATCGGAATTGGATGATCTTTAGATCAATCCTACACCTCTCGATGAGAGCGATCCAAGGAAAATATCAGCTGCCATAAATAAGATGATCCACATGGAGTTTGGCCCTAGTTTCCAATTTTAACACTCCCTCTCAACTAGGGAGAACTTCATCTGTTGATCCATATGTCTGACTATAATATCTCTCCCATCAGTGCCCTGCACTGCTCTACTCTGCTCTGATTTGCTGAGCTCTGCTCTGTTATGATCTGCTAAGCTCTGCTTTGCTTTGATCTGTTGAGCTCTACTATGCTGTACTTTGCTCTGCTGAACCATGAAGAAGAAGAATTGATCAAGAATGTCTCATATCATTCTCTACTGACCCGAACTTAGTTTCATCTGAAGAGAGTGTGTCACATCACTCTTAGTGACCCAAAGTTAGTTTTATTGATCCCATATCAATATCAAAAGAGAGTGTCTCAAACCACTCATACTGATCCCAGATCAATGTCACAAGAGAGTGTCTCAAACCACTCATACTGATCCCATATCAGTTTCATTGATCCTAGATCAATGTCACAAGAGAGTGTCTTAAACCACTCATACTGATCCAAGATTAGTTTCATTGATTCCGGATCAATGGAGGTCAACCTAGCATAAGGAATATGGTAGATACATTGATGCATCCATCGATAGTACTACTATGGTCCCTAACCCCATTTCCCTACTCATTGATAAGATGAGAGGTACTTCCCATGAGTCCCAGACTGCATGGGTAGGATGCCTTGATAGGAGAACTAATCATCCTGTCCACAGGAGAACGAATCATCCTAACCCATAATCGCCATGGGAGAACTAATCATCGCAGCCCACAGGAGAACTAATCATCATGTTTCACAGTTGCCATAGGAGAACTAATCATCCCAGCCCACAGGAGAACTAATCATCCTGCTCCATAGTTGCCACTAGAGAACTAATCATCCCGACCCACAGGAGAACTAATCATCATGTTCCACAGTTATCACGGGAGAACTAATCATCCCAGCCCACAGGCGAACTAATCATCCCATTCCACAGTTGCCACAGGAGATCTAATCATCCCAACCCATAGGAGAACTAATCATCTTGTTCCACAGTTGCCACAAGAGCACTAATCATCCTAACCCACAGGAGAACTAATCATCCTGATCATAGTGCACCACCATGGGAGGGTGAGTCGCCCTATGGTCATATGTTGTTCCAGTAAGTACCCCAAGCCCCCCAGAGCTCCCAGATCTCAATGCATGCAACATGCAAAACCCTTATAAGAAGGTCTCTCAATGACTCCAAGTCATTCGGGAAAGTCACAGATTTGAACTTTCCTCGGGGCTTTGACAAATGTCTGCGACCTATACATCAGTCTCAATGCGATGGAGCCTCCTCGCTCATCGAATTACCATATCACATATAAGGCAGTATCTGATGTCTATCTACTGGAGAAATCATCGAATATGGAATTCCTCAATAATTGAATCCCCACTCTGGTTGTCATAGAGAATCACAGTGGTATTCATCATGTGTACAAACAGCTCACTTAAGAGATTCTGCAACTATGCAGTTCACACGAGATCATTCTCGTAGCTATGTATTCAGTCTCGGTGGTGCTTATAGCAACTGACTTCTGCTTCCTTCTCATCCATGATATCGAAGCTGAATCCAACAAGAACCAGCACTAAGAAGTGCTCTAGTGATCCTCCACACTGCCTGCCCAGTCAACATTCGAATAATTATGCAATTTCATATTTCCGGCAGTGTATCTCAATCCATGAGAGATTGTGCCCCGAAGATATCTCAGAAGATTCTTGGCGCCAATCTAGTGAGGCTCAACCAAATATAAGCTCACCATGCTAACTGCAAAACATATGTCCGAACGGAAGTTCACCAAGAACGTCAACGTGAATGAGTTTATGAAACTCAGAGGCATTTCCCAAATCTGGTTTGACATCACTACCATATAACTTCTAAAAGTTAATATCCTCGAGGTAGTCACAGTCTTGCAGTTTATCATTCCACATCCGAAATCCAACTCCCTCTTACTTTTGCAAATGAGAGGGTCTGCACCTATCAAAAATAGGTCGTCCTCATAAGGTGCCGGTATGAGAGGTCTATCATCCATAACCTTCGGGTAATGGTTTGGATCAGTTTCACTCCTAGTGAATCTCAGCTTCATCAGACAGCTATCAATCCTCGCATACTACACCAAGGGTGTTTTGATTCAAGCCATAGAGGGGAATGGTGCCCTTATAAGATTTTCCTGCGGTACATCTCAAACATGTACCTTCATGCTCTACTTGAATTCAGACATCCCTATCACCATTTGACTCACATCAAGTAGGGCCCCATAAGTAGACCTCCAGTGTTATAGATGCGATATGTAAATTGACATGATCCCCATTGGACCATCCTGCAACTTGATACAAATTTCCAACCCTGAACCCATGAGAACAAGCATCTTTGAAAATTATATTCTTTAACACGTACCTTTCCATCTATGAGTGCCACCCTATAACTTTTGACTACCATTGCTGAAATGGACACCAGGCTCTTCTTGCGATCAGGTACATAAAATAGATTCTATAAATGAATTGAGTTACCCTCATTCAATTGATGGGAAACATTCCCTACACCCTTTCCGGGATAGGTGACATTGGCTCCAAGTATAATCCCATGATTGTTTCCATCTCTACCAAATTAGAGAGTGCACCCTTCTATCTGATGAAGTGGCTTGAAGCACTACAATCAATAAGCTAGATTCCCAAAGAATCTGAAGGAGAGGGACAATACAAGATAACACTTCTTTATCTTATCAGAAACAACATTTGATTCTTCATACCTGGGGTTCCTTTCTTTCTATGAAGAGTCGGTCATTTCCTTGATGACCTGCATTACCTGTGATTACTTTGATCATTGAAGATGTCCTTGGAATGATTGTTATCATCATCAAGTGATGTGTCCTTGCCATTCGGACACTCCTTCGCATAATGGTCGAACTAGTTATCTTCCTTTCCTTCCACCCTAAGATCTGGTCTTCCAATGAAGTGATCTTTAGGTAGGCCATATTCCACTGCGCCATTCTGATAACATTCTCTGCTTCGACTTCAGCCTTGGTGAATTTGAAGAGGGATGAGGAATCCACTAATCCTTTTTTCCTTTCACAAATGTCTTCGGTGATTGCTCTTTCACTCTTTCTTGGGCATTGTCTTCGCCTCAGCTCTGATACCATGTTAATTTTAGGTATGTTCTATGCTTAGAGCAATTTATTTCGATTTTCATAGCTAGCTCCATATCTTTTCTAGATTAGCAATCACATCAACATTAAAGTAAATTGCAGATAGAACATAAACATAAATCACAGAAGACAAGCCAAGACAAGAGGACACAAGATGTGGTGCTAGCCAGGTACAAACCCCAATGTGGGGAAACCCTTGATCAAGTCTTCTTATATTTTCTTCAATAGTTCAGTAGAGAGAGAGGGAGATAGTATGTTTACAACAGAAGTCAACACTTTCACTTATCTAGATAATAACATAGATCATCTTTAAGAAGATGATACATGAGATCAGTTGAAGACATGCTACTTCAACTAATTCTCCAAGGTGACTCCTTCACCTATCGTTGTGCTGCATTTTGTCATCATGCTGCACCTCACCGTGCGGCACCATGCTGCACCCATCATCACTATGCTGCACCTCATCACTGTACTGCATCATGTGCCATTTCTACACCATGTTTCCATCCTGACCTATGTGTTGGCTGCACCTTACTTTCTTGTTGTCCCTTGCTTGCTTGTTGTTCCTAGCATGCTTGTTGTCCTTAGCATGCTTGTTGTTGCATGCTAGTTGTCCCTTGCATGCTAGCTGTAACATTGCATGCTAGGTGTATTTGCTGCTAAGTACCATATAAATCCCAATGTTAGTTAGTTGTCCCTTGCGTGATACTCTCCATTGGAGACAGATGCTTTGACTGTTTTGGCAGTTCCTGGTAGTTCTCAGTAGTTCTGGCAGTTCCGGCTGTTCCCGGCAGTTCTGGCAGTTCCGGTTGTTCCCGACAGTTCTAGCAGTTCCGGTTATACTCGACAATTCCTACTTTTCTGGCAGTTTCAACTTTTCCAGACCTGGCAGTTCCTGCCTTTCCGGTAGTTTTAGCTTTTCCGGCAGTTTCGACATTTCTGACTTTTCCAGCTTTTTTGGATTTTCTGGATTTTTTGGTAGTTTCGGTTTTTCTGGCATTTCCGTATTTTCCAGCTTTTCTGGCATTTCTGGCTTTTCTGGCTTTTCCGACTTTTCCGGCAGTTTCAGTAGTTTCAACAGTTCTGGATTTTCTGGCAATTTCGACATTTCCAGCTTTTTTGGCATTTATGGCTTTTCTGGAAGTTTCGACTTTTCTGGCAGTTCCGACTTTTCCGGTAGTTCCGACTTTTCCTGGAGTTCCGACTTTTCCTGGAGTTCCGACTTTTCCAATAGTTTCAACTTTCCCAGATTTTCTGGCAGTTCTAGCTTTTCCGGCATTTCTGAATTTTCTGGTAGTTTCGGATTTTCCTGTAGTTCCGAATTTTTTGGCAGTTCCGACTTTTTCGGCTTTTCTGGCTTTTCTAGCTTTTCCGGTAGTTTCGGCAGTTCCGACAATTCCGGCAATTTCGGCTATTCCCAACATTTTGGGCTTCTGCCCTTTGGATTAGGGTAGCATTATCCCTCACAATCTCTCCTCCTACTAAAACCCAAAGACAAGTATAGACGAAGAGATCCCAAGTGTGTTGAAATTACTTGAAGGCCACCTCTTTATATACTAAAACATTGAGCACATGTGGGGTTTATTTGGTTGTTGGCCGACCTTGATGAATTGTCTTATAACGCAAATAAATTCATAACTCCTTGAATACTTATCAGAATCAGATGATCTTTATATCAATCCTACACCTCTCTATGAGAGGGATCCAAAAAAAATATCAGCCATAAATAAGATGACCCACATGGAGTTTGGCCCTAGTTTCCAATTTTAACAAGATACAACCATTGCTATGGTTTTATTCCAAGAAGAAGATGGAATTGAACATCTAATCTATTATTTGAGTCGTAATCTCAATGATATGGAAGTTAAGTATTCTTACATTGAGAAGCTAGTTTTGTCTACCATTCAAGCTGTACAGAGATTTTGCCATTATATCCTGCCCCGAAAGACCACTGTCATTTCGAATTGCAACCCTATGACATACATCTTGTCACGCTAATTGCTGGGGGGGAAATATTCAAAATGGATCATCATTTTGCAAGAATTTGATTTGGAATTCATTATATCCAAGTCAAAGAAATCTCTAGTTTTTGCCGAGCTTCTTTGCGACCTTCCCTCTACTGCCATCGACTCAACAATGAAACCATCAATTTCGGATGAGTCTCTATTTCTGATCTCATCATCTGACCCATGGTATGGAGATATAATCATTTATATCCAAACCCAAACTTTCCGGCCCGATACCTCTCGTTCGCAACAACGACGTATTCGATATCAAGCCAAAGGTTACCTGATCATTGGTGACACCCTTTACCGTCACAGTATCAATACGATTTTATGAAGGTTCCTCACACATGAGGAACCCGAGAAAGTTCTAAATGATTTCCATTCTAGTGCTTCTCGTGGACATTTATCTGGTTATGCTACCATATAATATTCTCCGTGCTGGTTACTTCTTTCTTACCATATTTAATGATTGCATTAATTCTTTCAGAAGTTGTCATGCATGCCAGATTTTTCACCGTAAACTCGATTACCACCTGCACCACTGCATCTTGTCATCGTTCTTGGACCATTTGCAAAATGGGGCATTGATTTCATGACATGTAACCCTCACTCGGCCGGGGGTCATGGGTGTATTATTGACACCATTGACTATTTTACGAAATGGGCCGAGGCGATGCCTACATTAAACAACAGTGGTGAGACAACTACACTTGTTTTCATCAACCATGTGGTTGCATGGTTTGGTGTACCACAAGCCATAGTTACAGATCATGGTTCACATTTTCACAATCACATGATGACTGAATTCACTTCCAAGTTAGAATTTTCACATGGTAGTTCTACTCCTTGTTATCCACAAGCTAATGGACAAGTTGAATCCATCAATAAAATCCTTAAGCGAATGCTTCAACAAATGATAGGATTTCACAAATGAAATTGGAATTTGATCCTGTACTCAGCTTTGTGGGCTTATCAAACCTCGATAATAAACCCAACTCGATTCACACATTTCCAATTGGTGTATGGTCTGGAGGAAATCTTACCAATGCAATGTGAAATTTCATCACTAAAACTCGCAATTGACTTGTTATCTAATGATTTTGCTGAGGAAGCACATTTCTTAGAACTCATCCATCTAGATGAAACACGTCGTGAAGCCACATTGGCTGACAAAGTACATAAGAAATGAATTAAGGTGCATTATGACCACAATCTCAAGCCTCACATATTCTCAGAAGGAGACTTGGTCTTTCTTTATGACCAGGAAGCAATTAAATTAGGAGCAGGAAAATTTGAACCACTATGGATGGGCCCCTACATTACCAAGCGTGTTTTGGAAAAATATGCTCACGAGTTGGTTGATTATGATGGAATTTGATTGTCGCAACCCTGAAACGAGTTGTATATTAAACATCACTATGCTTGATTGTGAATAGTAAAAATACTGTATATATGCTTTGATTGCATGTGTATGTCACAGTGTGACTTTTAGAGTTTTTATGTGGTTAGTAATCCACTTTGCATTTGTTGCAGATGTCGGAATCTTTGGAACCATTTGTTGGTTATGATATGGTGCTAGTCGTAGTACACATAACCTATCTTCTACAGCATGGGGCGTATTCGCTCCAAGTGGCGAGATAGTGAGTTTTCAAGGGATTTGTATCGGTCCTTCTACGAACAATATCGCTGAGTATAACACATTAATTGAACTCCTCTCTGATGCCATTTTGCTTGACATTCGCTGAATCATCATTAGGCTAGACTCACAACTTGTTGTACTACAACTTAGGAATGTTTATACCGCCCGAAATCCAACTATTTATCGTATTTTCCTTAGACTTCATCTCTTGGAAAGACATTTTGATTACATTTAATATCAACACATTTCTAGAAACTTTAACACATTGACTGATTCTTCAGCGAATTATGCGTTAAACAGACATTTACGACATCTGTAAAGAGTAAATTTTCAATTCACATCAACAGTGGAATAGGATTACACATAACCATGCAAAAACACTAAAAGTAAAATAGATAGATGTTCAAAGTTTTTACAAAAATTTGTGTCCAAGACATGTTGGTCATCTGGCCTGAAAACCTCAAAATGCATACAATAAATGATCTTAAGTAGATCTAATGATGCTCATGGTAATAGGTCACTACCTGAGCTATCATGTGCAATAGCCTCATCCAATGGTTAGGTACACCAATAGTATGGCGTTGTAGTTGTTAGCATCCTATATCAATAGGTTTCATTTTTTATGATTGACAGTGGAAGTGCCAAAAATGTTCATCCTTTTCATGCTGCAAAAGTTCCATTTTTGAAGAATTTCACAGTTAAGGGAGGGCCAAACAGCTTAATCTTGGCCTCCCTAGGTTTAAATTGCTTGTTTTAGAAGATAGAGAAAGAAAATTGCTCCAAACTGTTTAAACTTGACAGATTATTAGCTAGGTAGAGAATTAAGGAGCCCAATTGCTTAATCTGGGCCCTTGGAAGAAATAAGGGTAGTTTTTAGATAGGAGGGAAGTTTAAAAAGAAAAGGGAAATCGAGGTTTCCAAGTCTAAGTGAACCCTTCCTGAAGTAACAAAAAATGCTAGGTGTATTAGGCTGGGTAGGTAGCCTGGGGTTGCAGAAGCAAGATCATCTTCAGTTTTGACCTAAACAAAGAAAGCTCATCTCACTTGAAACAGGAGTACCAAGGCACTATTTGATGGCAAGGTCTGGAAGTATGTCTAACTCCCCCTTCATCCCCTCAGAAATCATTCACTAACATCCCCTCAAGGACTTTGGGATCTGCCCAAAAAGTCCATTTTCACTCCATTATGGTTGAGAACCAAGTTGACTTCTGAAGTTGACTTACTGAAAAGAAACCACATTTCTTGTGTAAAATTAATCTTTACACAATCCATTCATTTCCCTATGCTTAAGTCCATATTCTATAAACTTAGCATGCATCCATCTCCTTTCTATTCCATATTAACACCTAACCCTATTATCTAGCTCCCTAAATCATTTTCCCCTTCCCCTATTCTACAAAAACTATATAAAAACCCCAAAAACACTAAAATATTCCCCCCATGACAACTTTAGCCTAATAACCAAAGTCGGGAAATATTAGGTTAGTTTGGGATCTAGTATTAGCCTATCCGCATCCACTTACCCTTATGATTTATTTAACACCCGGTTAAATAAATAACTATGCTCAGCCACCCCCCTGCACACATTATTGGGGTTTTATTAACATCCGGTTGATAAAACAGCCAAATCCCGAGCGCGCTTTTTTTCCCAATACTTAAGGTTTTAAACCACCCGCAGCTGTGAAATATTTACGCTTATCAGGCGCGTTGTTCTATTAAACGCCGAGCGTTTTTCCCTCCCGACCACAGTCGGATCAGCTCTCCCAGATCCGACGGCCCTCATACATATTGGGCACCCCTTCATGGTGGTACAATAGTACCCGATGGTCAATGGTTTCACCGTCATACACCGGGACAGTTGTCGGCCGCCTATTGCATCGGGCTGCCCCTGACGCATACCGCTTCCATACCAAAAGCGATCAGACACAAACCGCTTACCTCCCTCCCCTGTCGCTTACGTCACTGTACTGCACTTGTGCCCTGTCACCCGCTGACGTCATCACCTTGCTAGTGTGTCATGCTGACATCATCATCCATGTCAGCTGCCACATCATCTTCCGTACCCGCTACCCGACAAAAAATACGTCATGATGACGTCATCCGAGGAAAGCGCCAAAAGTGCCAAATTTCGTTAAAAGTCGTGAAAACGACTATTTTTTATTTATTTCTGTTTTCGCCGGGTAAACGACGTGCATGCAGTTTCTGCTATTTTGCACTCCCGGAGCTTCTAAAGACTTTCAACTTGAAACTCTGCTCTGCAGCAGCACTTCAAAGCTCAACCTGTGCCTGTCAAGTACCCTCAGCGCCCTGTAAAGAGGTATTTATCCACATTTCACCCGAAAGCCCTGTTTTTTCTCTTTTCTGATGCAAAATTGCCAAAAGTACCTGCATTTTTCTTCGTTAGCACTCCTACCAATCCTCCCCTATTCAACATTTCTTATTGAGCTGGTAATTCACAACAAACTTGCACATTTCAACCAGTCTCCTCTGCAAACAAGTTATTCCTACACTCTATTCATCTATATTCGCTCACAAACTCCACGAATCGCTCAAACTTTGAGTTAAATTGACCGAGCACCCTATTCTAATTAATTGCAACCTATTGTCCTAAAAGGGAACCCTCGGTTACCCTTTCCCTTTGCAGAATTGTGCCCCTTTGGGCAAAATTCAACTCCACTTCTCTCGGCACTCAGTCCACAGATTCTGCAATTCAACAAAAGTTGTGTGAAGAACCTGGTCAAAGGGCTGTAAGTTTGTTATTCATCATAAACTAAATACATAGAAATTAGCTTGGGAAAGAAAGTTAGTTTTCGGAGTTTTGTCAATATCCTCTGAGCTTAAATTTCACTTCCTATTGCTGTTCGACACCCACATTGCAATCCGTACCAGCACTATCATATATGGAGACTCTAGTAGCATTTAACATTGCTCCTTTAAATGCTCCACATATGGACTTAGAGTGGCTACCATTAGCAGACAGAGACTTTCAGATCAGAGATATGATGGGCCTCACTGCTCACCTCAAAGCTGTGGGCCAATTCAAACACAATCACATGAATAACATTGTATTTTGGGGATTTGGCAATCCATCATGCCCCTCTATTACTTGCCAAAAGTCAATGTGCTACCCGATTTCATCCACCTATGCCATGTACACTATGAACCCACTCTGAGGGCAATTCTCAGGCCAGATGGGTCTATTCTCTTCTATATCACTCCTCAAGCTATAAATGAGATGTTGAACTTTGAGCCTCCTCAGACTTTGGTTCCCCTCACAATGAAACTCTTGGTGGATCAGGGTGCAAGGCTCTCCAATGTAGAAATATCAAGAGTTAGTCAGCTATTTATGAAGCCAGAGTGCCAATATGATCATCCTCCTCCCTATCATCAAGTTTCATTTAATGAAACATGCTAGCTCATGGTGGACATGATTTCATACGTTTTGGGATGTAAAACAGGAGAATTTGTGGATGAGACTGTATTCTTTCTCCTAACCATATTCACCCCAGGGCAGCCCCCTACTGTCATGTATGAATATGTGTCATGCGGAAAGAGTTATTTTTGCAGACAAACCTAACCTCCCTAGGAGTCTAAGACTCTCTAGTGACAAACAAACCAAACAAGAGCAATCCTTCTCTAAATATACATTATTCTATGAGAAACCAAGTGTTTCCCGATCTTACCTTAGGTCCAACGTTTGTTGTAGCAGTCCAGCCTTGCTGATCCAGATGAGCTCCTCCTTCACTTTAAGACCTGCATACACTAACAAGGCAAACGATTACATAACACCTGAATATT
>APFE030899288.1:205617-248558 GCA_000404065.3 Pinus taeda
AGTCAATAAAGCCCATATTAATAATTGTAAGTGGTTAATCCGCAATTAATAACGGAACCACAGTTAGTTGCAAATGGTTCGTAGTATTAGATAGATGGTATTATTAATACCACGGTATTGGCCCATGGTATTGCATGTATGAGTCATATATAAAGGATAGAGACTCCCTGCGAGGAGCATCGTGCCTTATTTTGTAATCGAGCTGTGCTCTATTGGAGGTTGCCCCCTCGAAGAGGCAAGTGAACATTGCTTTCTGAATAATAAAATACTTGTTGTTGTTTCTCACTATTCTATGTTCTAGGTATATTTCTTCGCATATTCTGTATTTCGGTATCGTCTTGTAAGTTAAGAGCATAAAATAGCATGCATCAAAGGAAATACAGGCATGCAGTAGTAGAAAGAGCCAAAATACCACACAACAGATGCATTCGAATCACAGGTAAGTGACTAACCCACTTCTATATTTGCATTTTTGTAATTGAAATATATGCATGAGAAAAGAGATGGTTGAGGTTGAATGAGGAAAAGGTGGCTAGTTAACTTGGCCACCTTTATCTAGTTGACTGCACTCATCCGAAGATGTCATCCACACGTGCGCATACTCAACTCAAGAAAGATGTCAAAGATAGGTAGTGGAGGGAGTGTAAACTCCGATGCAATAATGAGAGGTGATTGCGGGGAGATACCATGATGAAAAGGCAGGTGGGGACCAACAGTCCAAATATGGCCAATGTACACTTTTGCTAGCTCACCCCCATCAGCGGAAAGATCCAAAAGGAGTAATAAGTACTCCTCCTTGAGCACTCTCACCGTCTTTTCCTTCATTCTCTCCTTGTAAACTTAGCTGCAGAAAACTCCTTGTGCTCCCACAACCTTGAAACGATCATTCTCCATCGATCTCCCCCATCCTCCTACTCTCGGCATTGTCTCTAGGAGCACTTACAGGTTCTACAGGAGCACGTATAGGTGGTTCTACAGGAGGGGCAGTGAGTTGTTTTTAGGAAGAAAACACGGGTTTTTAGCACGATTTATGGCTTGAGGAGGTAGGTTCCATGCATACCCACCTTGATTATCAGTATATGCATGAAATGATATCAATTTAAGGAGGAATTAAGTCCATAGAAGAAGAGGAATTACATAAAAAAAAATAAAAAATATTCCTGTTTAAAAAAAAAACACAGTTTTCCTTTATTTTCCTGTTTTCTTCAAAATTATTGTCTCCATCTCTACATTTGGTGTTCAAAAGAGGTATAAACACAATGATAGGAGGAGTCATGAGGAAGGAACCCACTAATTCCACCAGGCTCCATGAACATCCCCAAGTAGTGGCCATATTCACAAGGGCAAATTGGATGAAAATTTTTGAGAAATTCTGAGGGTTTGATGAGGAAATTGCCTAGGAATTTTCCCTCTCTGTCATGCGGAAAGAGTTATTTTTGTGGACAAACCTAACCTCCCTAGGAGTCTAAGACTCTCTAGTGACAAACAAACCAAACAAGAGCAATCCTTCTCTAAACACACATTATTCTATGAGAACTCAAGTGTTTTCCGATCTTACCTTAGGTCCAACGCTTGTTGTAGAAGTCCAGCCTTGCTGATCCAGATGAGCTCCTCCTTCACTTTAAGACCTGCATACACTAACAAAGCAAACGATTACATAACACCTGAATATTTCATAAAACAAAGCATATTAATCACATAGACCAAGGAGTACTGAAATAATTCATTAACAACAAATCATTGAGAAGAATGGACTTATTTGTATTAAGGAAACAAAAAAGGAACCATTACAACCTAAGACCTGGTGTTGTGCAAGCTCCTCCCAGGGTCCAACAAGAGATTTCCTCTACTTTGACAAGCTCACCCACTCCCAATATGGCAACAAGGAAGGATAGTGATCTCTCCTCACAAGTCAACAATGGAAGTCCTAATTCCAGCAGCATTTACCCTTTAGAATGTTCATCTTTTTCAACCTCTCCTCCTCTGGCCTAATGCCTGTATTTATAGTATTCTAGAGGAAGTTATTTAGTTCCAACATCAATGGGATACTCCCTCTTTTGGATGGGGTAGCTCCTCTCTTGATGGGATAAGTTCCCCTATCATAAGGATGCATGAACCATCTGGAGGCGCTCAATACACGTCAAACACTCTTCTAGAAGGCTCTAGAAGTGACCACAAGTAACTTTTTAAAGATGAAACTCGCGCCTTTTGACCTTTACAGGGGTACGCACCCATCCTTTGGCTTACAGAGCGTACAAGTACGCAGGTACAGTGTGTTTGGTATGCGTACACGCAGGCAAGGTAGAGAGAACCTACGTACCCAGAGATAAACATGTTTTTAAGTGACTTTCTCTCTTTTTGAAGTTTGACATGAAGAGAAGAGGTATGAGGCTTGACAAGGAGGATAATATGACTATTGATGGAGCCATATTAACTGCAGATAGTCATGGTGACAAATTTCAGTGTAACACTATGCCACATTCATAGCAAACAAAATACATGAACAATTCATGATGATGGAGAGAGAAATATTGTTTAAATACACTTCTTATATATACCACTTGCTGCTCTACTATCACCCAGATAGTTTCAAGCTTCCGCTCAGGGGATTAGAGCCAAAGGGAGAGAGGAGATCTATTGTTTATTGGACCTCGGTTTTCCATGAAGTCCACCATTCTCCATATACATATTGTGAGTTTATTGACATATTCATTTACCTTGCTACTTGCCTATTGATGGTGACTCCTCCTACCAGGCTTAATTTTGAAATGCAAAGGATCTTGCATCTTTCTAAAGGCTACAGCATTCGTGATAGGTATTTCTACCAAAACCACATAGTAATCAGAATTTATGGGTGCGATTTGTCTCCCTACAAGCTGCCAAGATATGTCCCTATGAGAATTTTTGCCTTGGAATATTTCAGGCAATTCAGTCATGCAGACTTAACCCATTTCCATGGAAAAAACAAGAAGACACAGCTTAAAATCAAACACCAATTAGGTCCCTTTGTTTTCAACAAAAGGGAAGAGACATGGAAAGATGCATACAACATGCTAGGACAAGAACTCATGCTGAAATAGAGCTTCTACTCGGCACCATATGACCCTGAACACTTCATAAGCCTTAGAAGAATCAAACATAGGCTTTCAGGATATGTGCACCAGCTACTCCCCCACATTGAACAATATGCCAATCAATCAAAATGGGTAGAAGGCACCTTAGATAATGAAGAGCTCACTGAAGAAGAAAAATTAGAGAGAGACATGAAAGAAATTGAGAAAAGGATTGACCTGGATTATGTTGCACAGGTCACCTTCACACAGCCTCAACCAGTGGGAGAAAGCACATCAACTGCTACTTCAAGGCAGCCTGCTAAAGAGGCCTTATCATTAGCAGAAAAGGGCAAAGAAATTGAACATTCTGAACAGCAAATCACAATGGAGGAGCAATCATCCTCAAATCTAGAAAAGTGTCAAGAGCAAAGCACTTTAACAAAAACAGGAGCACCTGAAATCCCTGTGCTGCAAACTCCTCACAATGAGGAAAGAGGTAAAAATAGGGATAGAACAGACGAGACACCCACAGGGACATTCAAGGATCAACAAGGAGAAAAAAGGCAGAGGCTAAACCCCTATGCCAAGGAGGAAATCACTGAAGAGACCATGAGAAACATCATGAGTGAGCGGACTTCTGAGCAGCAGATCCCTCCTATTTTGGAAACATCGGCCAGCTCCTTTCAGCAGGAGCAAGAGAGACAACCAGGTGGGGAGGTTTCATCCTCCAAACAGCAGACCCAAAGGAGTTCGAACATAAATAAGGCATTCACGGAGATTAAAGCTGGGAACGAGCCAATAAGGTTCCAGCTTTACAACCAATTAATGAGAATGGCACCAACAAATCAGCAAAGGCTAATGGCAGCCTATGATATAGAAGTAGGGAAGATGACACTCAGTCACTTCAGGCCTACTACACAGCAGCCACAATCAGTTGTAGATTACATTGGAAATAATATGGAGGTACTAGCAAAAGATATACATCCTCTAGACTAGATTGAATTGCATAAGCAGACTGGAGAAATGGTGTATTCTACATTGGCATACAGGGCTCTTTTGGCCCACAAATTGTAGAACTCTCTATACAACACTTCTGCCCAGTTAGATCTAGAAAAGGCCTCATCATTGGCCAAGGATAATAGGATCAAATCCTTGGAGGAGATCATCATAGAGTTGGGACATGATCCCAAAGATCCCAAGGGCACACATGCCTTGATTAGAAAAAAGAAGGAAGACATAGCAACATTGAGAAAACAAATGAAGCTGCCAGTCACCATACATCCTCAAACTGCAAAAGTAGCCCAGCAACAAGAAGCAGAAGATGTGGTAAACCTAATTATGATGATGAATGAAAGGATAATGGAAATGGAGAAAGAATTGGAGGAAGCTCAATGAGGGAAACAGCTAGAGTTGGCCCCTCAACCATCCCAAGATGCTCCAACGGTACCAGATCTAACAATCACGGCTCCTTCAACAACAATTACTTCAGCAGCACCTCCCCCAGATCCAACAACAATAGTAGGTGCATGAACACCAGCAGATCCAACAGCAGCAGCAGTACGAGAGGCCAGCTTAAGCATGGAGGCCACGATGAAAGAGATTAATGCTCTTGAATTGCAAATGACAGAGATGAAGGAAACAAAAGAAAGGCTAGCCAAGATTGAGGCTAGTTATGATAAGTCAAAAATGTCAGTTGCCGAGAAAGCCAGGGAATTAAAGGCCCTGGAAAATAAGATAAAGGCCTTGGATAAAGACCTCACTCTCCATAGGACCTTGACTGAGACAAAAACAATTTTGTCGAATAACATTGGCCAATCTCTTGCTGAACAATGGGCAGGAATACAAACTATGTTTGACCAAGTATAATTGATGACTGTAGCTCAGCATGAAATTCATAAAGCCAGAACATTGCTAGAAAATAAACCTGAGCAAGCTACTCGATTGATTCACTTTTTGAACACTAGTACTGGTGACCAGATGGCAGTACTAAGCATCTAGGACAGGACAGAAGCTATAATAAAAGTCAAGAAAGTGCTAACAATGAGGAATTTTGTCCAGACTATAGAAAGGAAGTGCAAGGAAATGGAGATAGAGGTAAATGCCTTTAGACAGAGGCTTGCAAACTTGCAAACCAAAGGTTTACCCAACCTGGTTACCAGTGCTGGAAGGCTATTAAAGCAGGAACAATATGCAAACAGGCTGAGTGCTTTCATACAGAATCAAATAACAGCATCATCCAGCAGCACAGAAGAAACAGTCCCTCCCACAGGGCAGAGTTTATATGACAAGATGGAGCATTTGTTTTACATAGAGCATGAGGTGGCACACCTTTTTCCAGTTTGGCCGAATTATTATACCTACATTGAATTTGATGAAACATTATACAAGTTAAGAAAACATCAGTTGCCAACTGAGGATTGGTGGTAAAGTCTGCTTCAGATTTTTAAAGTAGTTTGAATCTCTTCTTACCTATTGACTGCATAAGGGAATTGTAGTTTGTGGCTCAGCTTCCCTAAGATTCGAATTAACAGTGGGCGAAATTCGGGCTAATATTCAAAAGCGCAGAAAAGGTGTCACAGGACATCACTACAGGACAACATTTCAAGGAAGCGGTCACCCACCACTAGCCAGAGCCGAAAGGTCAACAACACACAGGACACCTGCCACAACAAGTAAAGAGCTTTAAATGCCTTACTTATTGCTGCGCGATTTTTCCACAAATCGTTATTAATTTTTTCAGAAGTAGATGGATATATTAATGTCCAGATATTTCCCTATGGGATATTTTGTAGAACTCCTATATATACTGGTAAAAGAGATGTACTAGGGGTTGGTTGATGAATCCATTTCATGAGAGACTCGCACTGTATATCAGAGAATTTCTTTAATCAAAGACTGTTGGAAAGATTGGAGCCATGACTATTTGTTGTGTTTAAATGGTTGAAGAGTGATTGTGGAATTCTTGTGCTGATACATGGAACAATAATTTTTTCTTCATTTTATTTCATTATATATGTTTAACCGTTATCGTATCATTGTCTAAATAACAGGAAAAATGAATAGCCTAGACTTTTCTTAATTGCACTTTATGCTCAATTTCTGTTGTTTCTATATGTTTTCCTCTGAATTAGATATAAAGGTGAATTCCTTTTGTCTCATATTTCCCCTAAGTCACACATGTATGACAGTTATCCAGGAATTCTTGACTGCTCCTAGATAGAGCTCATTCACCCTCCCTCTGTTAAGTTGAAAGAGAGATTCTTAATTGCCTCTCATTCCTTAGCCCTCATTCCATTTTAATTTAGCCTAAATGTTGTTCCATGTGTAGCTATCTTGCTCCATAGTCCCCTTGTGACCAAGAAAGCACACCAACAGCCTTACTCCATGACCCCATGCCCAATGGTTTGAAACTCTTATACTTTGCATGCCAACTTTGCCTTGAATAAATCAACCATCCCACCAAAACTTAAACAAAACACAAAGAACTCCATATCTAGCCTAAAATCATTACATAAATAAAGCCAAATCCTAAAGAGAGAGCCCTCTCTGACTGTTGGTAGGCTAGGACCTACAGTCCAAAGATTGGTTTGTGGTTACCTTGGCCGTATTCCCTTGGGAGTCAAAGGGAACAACCTGAGTGATAACATAATGGCGACTCCACTGGGGACCTTGAACTAATTTTCAAACTACTGTCTACTCCTTAATACTGAAGATAAAATCTAAATACAGCCAGGAAGCCTTGGAAAATGTTTTTGCTTCGCATTGCAGGAGTATATAAAAGCTGCTTCAGTCAATTTTTATCCAGTCTTAAGTTCCAAACAACTGTTCCAAAATTTGATCAGTCTCTTTCTAAAAACCACAGCTATTCCTAGAAAAACACCAAAAAAGAGGTTCAGAAGCTGGCTCCAAAGAGAAAGACCCGTTACACAAGGTCAAATCCTGACCCAGATCCCCAGATGTTTTTGAAAATCCCAATCTAATACCTAAGATCCTCAAGAAACAAGGGCAACAAGAACACTTTGCTGATTCTAGTCCTGAAACAGTTCAGCCAAGCTATGTTCCAACCCCTGTCAAAGTCTTATTTCGTTCAAACCTTGTTTCCCCAAGTTCATCATCTACCTCTCCAAGCGCCTCTTCCACCCCTCCAATTACTGCGAATACTACTCCCAGTATTACTGTTGTTGGTGCTATTCCAGCTGTTCCACTTATTCCTGTTGTCCCATTTGTTCCTGCAAATATGGCCAATAGATATGCTCCCTTACAATTACCTACAAATCCAGGGGCTATGCCTTAGGATTATCAAAGTAAGATTACTTATTTTGATGGTGCTGGTTCCTATACGGCCCAAATGCAAACCAAGAAGATGCAGGACTATTTTGAAAATTATGAAATTGATGATGATGGAGTAAGGATGAAGATATTTGTCCAAATTCTAACTAGTGATGTAAGGACCTGGTTTAGGTATCTTACTGCAAATTCTATAGCTTATCCCGAGGCCCTATGTTAATTCTTCTTAAACAGATGGGAAAAGAAGAAATACCCTTTACATATATTAACTGAGTATGACAATTTAAAAAGGGGTCCACAAGAGACTGTTCAAGATTATTGTGCTAGGTTTAATAATAAATACAATGCCATACCACAAAACCTTAAACCCCCACCTGACTTGGCCTTGATCAAATTCCCGGATGGATTTGAATCAGACATGGCATATCAATTAGGGGAAAGAGCTCCATTAAACTTAGCAGACATGCAGAATGTCGTTGTTAATGTGGAAGCAAACTTGATTTCCAAATGAAATCGAGCGAGAATAGAAAGAAGAACAACATTCAAAGAAGAACGTTCAGCATTTGAGCAAAAATTAGATGCAATCATCAAATTTATGGACAGATTGGGAGACCGGGTAGAAACCATTGAAAGAAAATCATCCTGGGAAGGGCAAAAGAGCAATACAACCAGGAATCCTAATTTTAGAAAAAATCTGAACCAAAATGCTGGAAGGAATGGTCCTGATCAGAATATCAGACCCCCATTTCAAGAGAATTATACAGAGGTCTCAACCTCTAGTGAACCAACAGAGGACCCCCACATCAACCTGATGGGTCTAGACAGTGAATAATAGGTATTTTTAACTCAAGATGACCAAGAAGCCCAAGAATTTAAACAATTTCAAACCAAATCCGGCGAGTCGTTTGACTTCAGAGAAGGTTATGATGCAGCTTTGTATGAAGTTCACAAGCAATAAAAGTTGAGGAGTAGGACTATAGACGTGCCAGAAACTGTCAAAACAAAGGATACTAAACAACCAAAGAGAACAAAAGAAAAAGTTGCCTTAATAGAACCTGCTGATGGAAAAGGACAAAACCCAAAGGAAGTGACAGTAGAAGAGATAACAGAGATACACCCCGCATATAAACATCCATTAGTATCCTCTTCCTTAAAGGAGAATTCAGACAACACCCCTCAAAATGCTTCCAAAACAGAAATACTCCAAGACTACACTGATAATCAAGAGAAAATTGCTGAAAAGACAGTTGAAAAAGGAAAATCTAGCAGTTACAATACTAAAACCCAATCAAAAAAACCATTTGATTTAGAGGCTGAAATAGCCAAGTTAAAAATATCTATCCCTCTTTTTGAGCTCGCTAAACGTGATGTATACAAACAACAAATCAAAAGGTCACTGCAAATACCAGAGAATAGGGACGATGTTAATGTCTTAGATGATACACCTGAGTTACTTTTTGGTCCAGAAGTTGATGGAAAAACAGTAAATGGGGTGTCCTACCCTTTTATGTCAGTCTACATATTCATGATAAAGTCTTACACAATGCAATGTTTGATTCAGGAGCTTCACACAACCTAATGCCCAAATCTGTAATGGAGAAACTAAATTTGGATATCACAAGACCATATAAAGATTTATTCTCATTTGATTCCATCCAGGTCAAGTGTTTGGGCCTGATCAAATATTTGTGTGTCTCTTTAGTCTAGTATCCAAACAAAACAATCTTGATGGATGTGGTGGTAGTTGACATTCCACCAAAGTATGGCATGCTGTTATCAAGATCTGAGGGGGAAAAACTCCAGGGATATTTGCAATTAGACATGTCCTATGCCACTATTTCAGTCTTTGGGCAACCAAAGAGACTGTACAGAGAAACTTTGATGAAATATGTGGTGAGTAGTGATGAAAAGCCTAAAAAATTCCCCGTTTACTCAATCCTTTCTGATATGGACTCTTTTATTTTATTTAATGATGAGAGATCTCCTCCAACTGATAATAAGCCTTTGACTTTAGAACAAGAGATAAATATGAATGAGCAATTGGTTACCCATACTCATGAGAGTGTCAAAGAAAACAGTACAACTAGTATACAAGAACAAATTCCTCAAATACAAAACTTGGGTCTGCCCAATCCTAAAATAACTGAAACTCTCGATATTGACCACAAGAAAGAAATCACATGGTATTTAAAGTTTGATGGATCAGTCAATAAGTTAGGAGCAGGGGCAGGAGTATGGATTCACAATACACATAACAACCATGCAGAGGGTCATGCCTATAGACTGAATTTCAGATGTACCAACAATATGGCAGAATACGAAGCCCTCCTCTTAGGCCTTAAACTGATCAAATCCTTGGGAGCCACGAGAGTCTCAATTCTAGGAGACTCTGACCTGATCATACAACAGGTGAAAGGCAACTTTGTCACCAATGACAATAGGTTAAGAGCTTACAGGTCTGCTGCCACATACATACTCAATTCCTTCACCGAATTCCAGCTTGCTAAGATTTCCAGAAACCACAACATACATGCGCACAACCTAGCCACCTTTGCTAGCACCTGCAAGTTTCCTTTTGGCCCCAATCACCATTTCACTGCTGAGATAAAGCATAGGCCGACTTTCCTTGACAATATCAAAGACTGGAAAGAGTTTGAAAATGATGTACAAATTAATAATTTCCTCACCTTACAGCAGGAGTTTTCAAGCATAAATATAGATGAGGATGTCATGGACCACCACCAACAACAAAAAGTAACCCAAAGTCAGAAAACTCCAACAATTGAAGCAGTAAAATAGATATTGTGCCCAACTATCTTTGACCAGAAAAATATAGAAGAGCTGAAACAGATGCATTTGGAGGAAATAGCCAAAACAGAGGCCGAAATCATTGATTTAAAAGACAACTTTATGCCTGTTGGCCTAACTCCATTAGAAGACATGTTTGATGTAAATGACATCCCCAAAAAGCCAAAAATACAACCCTCAAATACTGCAATTGAATACTGCAATATTGGGATAGCAGAGAAGCCCAAAGTCATTAAATTGTCCAAAAATCTGCCCCCTGATCAAAAAACAAAGTATGTGGATCTGTTCAAAGAGTTCCAAGATGTATTTGCTTAGAGTTATGAGGACTTAAACTCCTATGACACCTCAGTTATTCAACATACTATTCCCTTAAAACCAAACCAAAAGCTATTTAAGCAGAAACTGAGAAGAATTAACCCTATGATTCTTCCCCTCATTGAAAAGGAAGTGAAGAAAATGTTTGAAGCATGTATCATAGCACCCATTAGATTTTCTGAATGGGTATCCAATCTGGTTCCCACAAGGAAAAAATCAGGTGAGATAAAACTGTGTAGACCTAAGAAACTTAAACCAAGTCTCTTTGAAAGACCACTATCCTTTGCCTAAAATGGACCATATTCTACAGAGAGTAGTGGGGTCCTCAAGAATTTCATTACTCGTTCGCTTCTCAGGTTTCAATCGGATATTAGTTTACCCGGATGACCAGGACAAGACAGCCTTCACCACACCATGGGGAACCTTCAAATATGTCAAAATCCCTTTTGGACTCAAAAATGCAGGTGCAACCTTTCAAAGGGCCATGGACATTGCTTTCACCAAAGAAATCCATGATTTCTTGGTTTTCTACCTTGATGACCTTACCCCTTTCTCAAAATCCGATCAAGAGCACCTAAAGCATCTAAGGCAAATATTCCTAACCTGTAGGAAATATGGCATATCCTTAAACCCTAAGAAATCCCTGTTTGGTCTAGAATAAGGCAAACTTCTTGGCCATATCATTTCTAAAGATGGGATTAGAATTGATCCCGAAAGGATTGAAGCCATTCTACAAATCCCTTATCCAAGAAACATCAAATAATTGCAAGCTTTCTTAGGAAAGATCAATTTCCTAAGGAGATTTATCCCAAACTTGGCTGAGCTGATAAGGTTGCTGAGTAATATGCTCAAGAAAGATTCCAAGGTAAAATGGACTTTAGAAGCCAAGCAAGCATTTGAGGGCATAAAAACTGCATTAACACGAGCACCAGTCCTCACAAGTCCACAATTTGATAAGGATTTCATCATTTTTTCATTTGCATCTGAACATTCCATCGTTGTTGTCCTTTTACAAAAGGATCACCAAGGAAATGAAAATCCCATTGCTTTTTTCAGCTGAGCCCTTAGGGATGCCCCCTTAAAGTATCAAATCATAGAAAAGAAGGCCTATGCCCTGGTTAAGGCCATCAAAGAGTTCATAATTTCTATTTTATACTCCCATGTGATTTCTTATGTCCCAAACTCTGTTGTAAAAGACATATTAACTCAAGAGGGATTAGAAGGCAAAAGAGGCAAGTGGATTGCCAACATTCTGGAGCATGACATTGAGATAAAACCCACCAAGCTTATAAAGGGACAAGGTTTAGCCAAACTGATGTCAGAAACCAATTTTCAAGCCTTATATATAAATGAACTAGATAATGAAAAGGAGATGGCGACTCCACAGATCAATGAAGCTTTTTTGCAATCCCCATGGTATGCTGATATTTGTTTTATATTGTTAAACCTGTGTGCTCCCCCAGGATTGTCCAGAACCAAAAAGATATTTCTAAAAATGAAAGCATCAAAGTTTTGTGTCCTAGATGGTGCCCTGTTTTGGAAAATTCATGAAGGAATTTTGCTGAGCTGTTTAAATTTAGATGAAACTGACAGTGTTATGAAAGAATTCCATGCAGGGGATTGTGGAGGGCATTTGTATTGGAAATCCACTACTGATAAGATACTAAGGGCTGGTTTATATTGGCCCTCATTGTTTTCAGATGTCAAAAAGTTTGCGGTCTCATGCCACAAATGCCAAGTCTTTGAAGGAAAAAGAAAGCTTCTGCCCTTACCCCTTAAGCCCATTTCAACCGAGAAGCCTTTTCAACAATGGGCTCTTGACTTCATTGGAGAAATCCACCCATCATCCTTAGGCCAGCATAAGTGGATTCTAACAACCACATATTATTTCACCAAGTGGATTGAAGCTATCCCATGTAGGCAAGCCAATGACTCAACCATTATCCAATTCCTTGAAACCAATATTATGTCTAGATTTGGCTGCACTAAAAAAATCATCACAGACAATGCTGTTGCCTTCAAATCCAAGAAAATGATTAATTTTTGCAATAAATTTCACATCACTTTAGGACACTCCACAGCCTATTACCCTCAAGCTAATGGCCTAGCCGAGTCATCCAACAAAAGTCTAATCAATATCATCAAGAAAGTCTTAGAGGAAAATAAAAAGAATTGGCACAAAAAGCTCACAAATGCACTATGGGCTGATAGATTGACAACCAAGAGATCCATTGGGATGAGCCCATATGAGTTAGTCTATGGAATGGAGGTCAATTTCCCTTCCTCTTTGGGAATCCCTGTCATCAGGCTGCTGCAAGAGATTAAGGCTGAGCCTAATGACATCCAAAGAAGGATAAACCAGACCATCCATTTGCAATAAACAAGAGAGCAAGTGTATGACAGAGCTCAACTTTTACAAGAGAAGCTCAAGAAAATGTTTGAAAAAAGAACAAAGGCTGAAGATTTCTTCATGGGAAACAAAGTCTTAAGATGGGATTCAAGAAGGGAGGACAAAGGAAAGCATGGCAAGTTCGATTTCCTATGGAGAGGTCCCTTTATTATTTTTGTTGTTCAGGGCAACAACACATATTTTCTGAGGAGTTTGGATGGCAGCACAGCTGAGGAAGGCCCTGTTAATGGCCGCATGTTGAAGCATTATCATGACCACATCTAGATACAACACTGCTCTGTATATTATTTGTACATTAATATTTTATATTTCCAGCACTTTGTTTTCACTTTTACAGCAGGCCGATAAGAGGGAATAATGCAACAAATTTTGAAGGAAAAATCAAAGAAAGCTCCACTTCAGATCTCTATTGGTTGAAATAAGTCCAAAGAAGTGCCCAAGCAGATTTCAATCTGTTCACAAGCACCAAAACGAAAACAGAGCTACAAGTTCACACAGATCAGCTTACAAAGGTACTGCACACTAGGTTATAAAGAGTGAGGTCAAAGGTCTCCAGGACAAGGAAGTTTTACAATACAACAAGAAAAATAAGGCAATCTGACCTGATGTTCTTGGCCTTTCACAAGGAAAGGCCATCCCCAATTGGAGCCACTGTTAGCATCCTATATCAATAGGTTTCATTTATGATTGACAGTGGAAGTGCCAAAAATGTTCATCCTTTTCATGCTGCAAAAGTTCCATTTTTGAAGAATTTCACAGTTAAGGGAGGGCCAAACAACTTAATCTTGGCCTCCCTAGGTTTAAATTGCTTGTTTTAGAAGATAGAGAAAGAAAATCGGTCCAAACTGTTTAAACTTGGCAGATTATTAGCTAGGTAGAGAATTAAGGAGCCCAACTGCTTAATCTGGGCCCTTGGAAGAAATAAGGGTAGTTTTTAGATAGGAGGGAAATTTAAAAAGAAAAGGGCAATCGGGGTTTGCAAGTCTAAGTGCACCCTTCCTGAAGTAACAAAAAATGCTAGGTGTATTAGGCTGGGTAGGTAGCCTGGGGTTGCAGAAGCAAGATCATCTTCAGTTTTGACCTAAACAAAGAAAGCTCATCTCATTTGAAACAGGAGTACCAAGGCATTGTTTGATGGCAAGGTTTGGAAGCATGTCTAACTCCCCCTTCATCCCCTCAGAAGTCATTCACTAACATCCCCTCAAGGACTTTGGGATCTGCCCAAAAAGTCCATTTTCACTCCATTCTCGTTGAGAACCAAATTGAATTCTGAAGTTGACTTACTGAAAAGAAACCACATTTCTTGTGTAAAATTAATCTTTACACAATCCATTCATTTCCCTATGCTTGAGTCTCTATTCTATAAACTTAGCATGCATCCATCTCCTTTCTATTCCATATTAACACCTAACCCTATTATCAAGCTCCCTAAATCATTTTCCCCTTCCCCTATTCTACAAAAACTATATAAAAAACCCAAAAACACTAAAATATTCCCCCCATGGCAGCTATAGCCTAATAACCAAAGTCAGGAAATGTTAGGTTCATTTGGGATCTAGCATTAGCCTATCCGCGTCCACTTACCCTTAGGATTTATTTAACACCCGGTTAAATAAAGAACTATGTTCAGCCACCCCCCCCACACACATTATTGGGGTTTTATTAACATTCGGTTGATAAAACAGTGAAATCCTGAGCGCGCTTTTTTTCCCAATACTTAAGGTTTTAAACCACCCGTAGCTGTGAAAAATTTACGTTTATCAGGCGCGCTGTTCTGTTAAACCCCGAGCGTTTTGCCCTCCCGACCACCGTCGGATCAACTCTCCCAGATTCGACGACCCTCATACATATCGGGAGCCCCTTCATGGCGGTACGATAGTACCCGATGGTCGACGGTTTCACCGTCGTACACCGGGACAGCTATCGGCCACCTATTGCATCGGGCTGCCCCTGATGCATACCGCTCCCGTACCAAAAGCGGTCCGACACAAACCGCTTACCGCCCTCCCCTGTCGCTTACGTCACTGTATGACGTTGCCGCCACATTGCCGCCACGTTGCCTGCCACTGTACTCTACTTGCGCCCTATCACCTGCTGACATCATCACCTTGCCAGCGTGTCATGCTGACGTCATCATCCACGTTAGCCGCCACGTCATATTCCGTACCCGCTAACCAAAAAAAAAACGTCATGATGACGTCATCCGAGGAAAGCGCCAAAAGCGCCAAATTTCCAAAATTTGGTTAAAAGTTGTGAAAACGACTATTTTTGATTTATTTCCATTTTCTTCGGGTAAACTACATGCATGCAGTTTCTGCTATTTTTCACTCCCGGAGCTTCTAAAGACTGTCAACCTACAACTCTGCTCTGCAGTAGCACTCCGCAGCTCAACCTGTGCCTGTCAAGTACCCTCAGCGTCTTGTAAAGAGGTATTTATCCGCATTTCACCCGAAATCCCTATTTTTTCTCTTTTCTGATGCAAAATTGCCAAAAGTACCTGCATTTTTCTCCGTTAGCACTCCTACCAATCCTCCCCTGTTCGTCATTTCTTATTGAGCTGGTAATTCACAGCAAACTTGCACATTTCAACCAGTCTCCTCTGCAAACAAGCTATTCCTACAATCTGTTCATCTATATTTGCTCACAAACTCCACGAATCCCTCAAACTTTGAGTTAAATCAACCGAGCACCCTATTCCGATTAATTGCAACCTATTGTCCTAAAAGGGAACCCTCAATTACCCTTTCCCTTTGCAGACTTGTGCCCCTTTGGGTGAAATCCAACTCCACTTCTCTCGGTGCTCAGTCCACAGAGTCTGCAATTCAACAAAAGTTGTGTGAAGGACCTGGTCAAAGGGTTGTAAGTTTTTTATTCATCATAAACTAAATACACAGAAATTGGTTTGTTAAAGAAAGTTAGTTTTCAGATTGTTGTCAATATCCTCTGAGCTTAAATTTCACTTCCTATTGTTGTTCGACACCCACATTGCAATCCATACTAGCACTATCAGATATGGAGACTCCAGTAGTCTTGAACATTGCTCCTTTAAATGCTCCGCATATGGACTTAGAGTGGCTACCATTAGCAGACAAATACTTTCAGATCAGAGATATGATGGGCCTCACTGCTCACCTCAAAGCTGTGGGCCAGTTCAAACACAATCACATGAATAACACTGATATTCTGGGGATTTGCAATCCAGCATGCCCCTCTATTACTTGCCAGAAGTCAATGTGCTACCCGATTTCATCCACCTATGCCATGCACACTATGAACCCACTCTAAGGACAATTCTCAGGCCAGATGGATCTGTGCTCTTCTATATCACTCCTCAAGCTATAAATGAGATGCTAAACTTTGAGCCTCCTCAGACTCTGGTTCCGCTCACAATGAAACTCTTGGTGGATCAGGGTGCAAGGCTCTCCAATGCAGAAATATCAAGAGTTAGTCAGCTATTTATGAAGCCAGAGTGCCAATATGATCATCCTCCTCCCTATCATCAAGTTTCATTTAATGAAACAGGCCAGCTCATGGTGGACATGATTTCATACATCTTGGGATGTAAAATAGGAGAATTTGTGGATGACACTGTATTCTTTCTCCTAACCATATTCACCCTAGGGAAACCCCCTGCTGTCATGTATGACTATGCCACATTCATAGCAAACAAAATACATGTTCAATTCATGATGATGGAGAGAGAAAGATTGTTTAAATACACTTCTTATATATACCAGTTGCTGCTCTACTATCACCCGGATAGTTTCAAGCTTCCGCTCAGGCGATTAGACCCAAAGGGAGAGAGGAGATCTATTGTTTATTGGACCTCGGTTTTCCATGAAGTCCACCATTCTCCATATACATATTGTGAGTTTATTGACCTATTCATTTACCCTGCTACTTGCCTATTGATGGTGACTCCTCCTACCAGGCTTACTGTTGAAATGCAAAGGATCTTGCATCTTTCTAAAGGCTACAACATTGGTGATTGGTATTTCTACCAAAACCACATAGTAATCAGAATTTATGGGTGCGAGTTGTCTCCCTACAAGCTACCAACATATGTCCCTATGAGACTTTTTGCCTTGGAATATTTCAGGAAATTCAATCACGTAGACTTAACCCATTTCCATGGAAAAAACAAGAAGGCACGGCTTAAAATCAAACACCAGTTAGGTCCCTTTGTTTTCAACAAAAGGGAAGAGGCATGGAAAGATGCAGACAACATCCTAGGGCAAGAACTCATGCTGAAATAGAGCTTCTATGACCCTGAACACTTCATAAGCCTTGGAAGAATCAAACATAGGCTTTCAGGATATGTGCACCAGCTACTCCCCCACGTTGAACAATATGCCAATCAACCAAAATGGGTAGAAGGCACCTTAGATAATGAAGAGCTCACTGAAGAAGAAAAATTAGAGAGAGACATGAAAGAAATTGAGAAAAGGATTGACCTGGATTATGTTGCATAGGTCACCTTCACACAACCTCAACCAGTGGGAGCAAGCACATGAACTGCTACTTCAAGGTAGCCTGCTAAAGAGGCCATATCATTAGCAGAAAAGGGCAAAGAAATTGAACATTCTGAACAGCAAAGCATAATGGAGGAGCAACCATCCTCAAATCCAGAAAAGGGTCAAGAGCAAAGCCCTTAAACACAAACAGGAGCACCTGAAATCCCTGTGCTGGAAACTCCTCACAATGAGGAAAGAGGTAAAAAGAGGGATAGAACAGACGTGACACCCACAGGGACATTCAAGGATCAACAAGGAGAAAAAAGGAAGAGGCTAAACCCCTATTCCGAGGAGGAAATCACTGAAGAGACCATTAGAAACATCATGGGTGAGGGGACTTCTGAGCAGCAGATCCCTCCTATTTTGGAAACATCGGACAACTCCTTTCAACAGGAGCAAGAGAGACAACCAGGTGGGGAGGTTTCATCCTCCAAACAACAGACCAGGGTCTAGATGTGAGAATACGAGTTACCAAGAGACAAGGACGCTGGCGCTCTATTAACGGAACAATGAAAATAGGCACGCTGGCGTTATGAAATAGTTGTTGGATTATACCTTCTCTCTTTATTATACGGAAATACTGCCACAAAAAAAAGGATTTCAGACATAAAGAAGGCATTCACGGAGATTAAAGCTAGGAACGAGCCAATAAGGTTCCAGCTTTACAACCAATTAATGAGAATGGCACCAACAAATCAGCAAAGGCTAATGGCAGCCTATGATATAGAAGTAGGGAAGATGACACTTAGTCACTTCAGGCCTACCGCAGAACAGCCACAATCAGCTACAAATTACATTAGAACTAATCTGGAGGTACTAGCAAAAGATATAAATCCTCTAGACCAGATTGAATTGCATGAGCAGACTAGAGAAATGGTGTATTCTACATTGGCAGACAAGGCTCTTTTGCCCCACAGATTGTAGAACTCTCTATACAACACTTCTACCCAGTTAGAGTTGGAAAAGGCCTCATCATTGGCCAAGGATAATAGGATCAAATCATTGGAGGAGATCATCATAGAGTTGGGACATGATCCCAAAGATCTCAAGGGCACACAGGCCTTGATTAGAAAAAATGAGGAAGACATAGCAGCATTGAGAAAACAAATGAAGCTACCAGTCACCATACATCCTCAAACTGCAGAAGTAGCCCAGCAACAAGAAGCAGAAGGTGTCGTAAACCTACTTATGAGGATGAATGAAAGGATAATGGAAATGGAGGAAGCATTGGAGGAAGCTAAACGAGGGAAAAAACCAGAGTTGGCCCCTCAACCATCCCAAGATGCTCCAATGGTACTAGATCCAACAATCACGACTCCTTACACAACAATTACTTCAACATCACCTCCCCCAGATCCAACAGCAGCAGTTGGTGCATTGACACCAGCAGATCCAACAGCAGCAGCAGTACAAGAGGCCAGCTTAAGCATGGAGGCCATGATGAAAGAGATTAAAGCTCTTGAATTGCAAATGAAAGAGATTAAGGAAACAAAAGAAAGGCTAGCCAAGATTGAGGCTAGTTATGATAAGTCAAAAATGACAGTTGCTGAGAAAGCCAGGGAAGTATAGGCCCTGGAAAATGAGATAAAGGCCTTGGAGAAAGACCTCACTCTCCATAGGACCTTGACTGAGACAAAAACAATTTTGTGGAATAAAATTGGCCAATCTCTTGCTGAACAATGGACAGGAATACAAACTATGTTTGACCAAGTAGAATTGATGACTGTAACTCAGCATGAAACTCATAAAGCCAGAACATTGCTAGCAAATAAACCTAAGCAAGCTACTCGATTGATTCACTTTTTGAATACTAGTACTGGTGACCAGTTAGCAGTACTAAGCATCTAGAACAAGACAGAGGCTATAATAAAAGTCAAGAAAGTTATGACAATGAGGAATTTTGTCCAAACTATAGAAAGGAAGTGTCAGGAAATGCAGATAGAGGTAAATGCCTTTAGAGAGAGGCTTGCAAACTTGCAAACCAAAGGTTTACCCAACCTGGTTACCAGTGCTGGAAGGCTATTAAAGCAGGAATAATATGCAAATAGGTTGAGTGCTTTCATACAGAATCAAATAACAACATCATCCAGCAGCACAGAAGAAACAATACCTCCCATAGGGCAGAGTTTATATGACAAGCTGGAGCATTTGTTTTACATAGAGCATGAGGTGGCACACCTTTTTCCAGTTTGGCCGAATTATTATACCTACACTGAAGTTGATGAAACATTATACAAGTTAAGAAAACATCAGTTGCCAACTGAGGGTTGGTGGAAAAGTCTGCTTCATATTTTTAAAGTAGTTTGAATCTCTTCTTACCTATTGACTACTTAAGGGAATTGTAGTTTGTGGCTCAGCTTCCCTAATATTCAAATTAACAGTGGGCGAAATTCGCGCTAATATTCAAAAGCACAGAACATGTGTCACAGGACAGCACTACAGGACAACATTTCAAGGAAGCAGTCACCCACCACTAGCCAGAGCCGAAGGGTCAACATCACACAAGACACCTGCCACAACAAGTAAAGAGACTTAAATGCCTCACTTATTGCTGCGCGATTTTTCCACAAATCGTTATTAATTTTGTCAGAAGTAGGTTGATATATTAATGTGCAGATATTTCTGTTACACAGTAATTTGTCACCGTTTGTCACCGTCCCTGTTACCCCTCTCCTGCACCTTGGAGGACTCATTCCGGGACTTGTGAGAAGTGACAAGACTTGAAACCACTTGCATCATTCACCTCTGAACATGAGCTGCATATGCCCTGAAGACATCTCCTGCTCCTTGCCCTTAAAAACAGCCCTTTTTACATTGGCGCTGGCCCATTGTGTTATGCCCGCGCCAATGGGGAAAATCCTGTAAAAGGGGCGCGCCATTAGCGCTCTGTCCCAGAGTCGCAATCGCGCCAACCTTTTTGGGCAAAGTTTTGAACTAATCAACCTCCGAAAGTTCTATCCAACTCATTCACCAACTGAATCCAAGTTAAGTGAGGATGGTTTGGCTTCGAATCTCCTTGAATGGGAAGTAGTTTTGCCACCATTCCATAGAAGTTTCCAAGTGATGAAGCCAAATCCATTATTGTTGTGATTGATCTTATCTCTTCCTTCTCATCTATAAAAGCTTGTTTCCATGGCTTGAGCAAGCTAGTTCTGATTCTAGTGGCAATACTTGTGCTGAAAGGAAGATATCAAGAGACTAGAGTTGCAAGAGCCTTCTTTGTATCCATAGGGATTTACCTAAGTAAGGAGATCTTGTCACCAAAGAGAGAGAGGCTTGTCCCTCATCCCTTCAAGCTTTGCAAGACTTGTGTAGCTGAGCACCCAGCCAAAGGAGGACTTGACGTCAGGACGCTGGTTGTATTCTCCTTTGTTGATTATTTATAATAGATGACTATCATTATGGTTCCATTCTCATTGTACTTGTAATGGTTGATGTTGAATTATATCCTTCCTGGCTGATGTATAATTGCATATATTAGATTTCATGCTTGTGTTTGCATTGTTCTCTTTGTGTGCAGGTGTCCGTTCATGGAGATAGTGGAGGATTGTGACCAGCCAAGACAAAGGAGTGTGGGCTACATCTCTTCTACAAACGAAAGCGTTGGAACCCAAGTAGGTCTTCATCACCTACCTTTTATTTGCAATTAGGAACTTACGTGATAGCATTGTTTGATTGTTGCTACACCCGTTCTGGGCTAGTAGGGATCACCTCTATCCGTAGAAGGGATTTACCTCTCCAACAATTTGGTGACTCCACTGGGGATCAGAGGACTCACTTTGGAGATGGAAGAGGAAGATTGCGAGGTTTGAGAGGAGGATACTTAGACGTGGAGGATTGTCGAGGGCGACAATGATTTCCAGTTGGGGAGGATGTACCGCCCTGGTGCCTCAGCACGGGCGCGCGGACCTCACCAAGAGAAAAAAGGACTAAGTATGGAGAGCGCTCCAATAACGCGACGGATGAGGGCGCGGTTATGGAGAGCGCATCGCATGTTTATACCGTGAGTTGGAGATAAATCGTGGGCAAGCTGACCGAGCGCGGGTTGAAGTGCTGAACACGGTTGTGGAGCGGTCCTGCATGGAGGGCGGGCCGACCATGTGTGGTGGCAACGATCCGGCGCAAGTATGGCGAGTTGTGGAGGTCAGACAGGTGGCAGCCCCCTCCCACAACGCATATAAACTAACGAAGGAAACGTTGGATTGGATCATCGCAAAAACGATCAAGGTTCATTGCAATTCTTCGCATAAGTCTCAAGTGCGAAGGGGGAAGGTGGTGGAACCACAGGTCGAATGGAGATGCGCCCACAGCGCCGGGTAGGCAGAGTTTAGTGCGACGGTTCATTTGGCAACGCGCGGGTAGAACCGGGCATGGGCGCGGGTGAACGCTTTCCCGCCCGTCGAGTGAACGACCGGGCGAGGGCGTGGGCGACCCGCCCGCCCAACGGTTGGAGGTGAACGCGATAGCGCCGGGGTGTTGGGTCGTGTTGCGGTTGGGCGTGCACGGTAGCACGGCACGCCCATCGTTCGGGAGAACAACATTGTTGTATATTGGTGAGGTTCGGGCAGACCGCCGCGCGCTCTTGCACAGGCGAGCGCCCGCCCGGTTGTAAGATGCCGGTTGAGCATAGTCTCCCGGTCATGTTGTAAAATTTCTACTATAATAAAAGATCTTTTATACATGGATTTTTGTTGTTCTTGCTTATGTTTATCATGCATGTTATAATGGAATTCCGCACATTATAATTTAACAAGTGAAGTTTTATAAAAGTGAAGTCGTAGTTCGTAAAACACTTAACCATGGAAACGGTGAGTCGTTTAGGCGGTGCCGCACCCACTCAACTTAAGATAAAAGAGTTGGGGGCATGACAGGTTTGTTGGAGAGGTAAATCCCCTCTACGAATAGAGGCGATCCCTACTAGCCCAGAACGGGTCTAGCAACAATCAAACAATGTTATCACGCAAGTTCCTAATTGAAAATAAAAGGTAGGTGATGAAGACCTACTTGGGTTCCAACGCTTTTGTTTGTAGAAGAGACGTAGCCCACGATCCTTTGTCTTGGCCGGTCACAATCCTCCACTGTCTTCATGAACGGACACCTGCACACATAGAGAACAACACAAACACAAGCGTGAAATCTAATATATGCAATTATACATCAGTGAGGAAGGATATAATTCAACATCAACCATTACAAGTACCATGAGAATGGAACCATAATGATAGTAATCTATTATTTAATAATCAACAAAGAAGAATACAACCAGTGTCCTGACGTCAAGTCCTCCTTTGGCTGGGTGCTTAGCTACACAATTCTTGCAAATCTTGAAGGGATGAGGGACAAGCCTCTCTCTCTTTGGTGACAAGATCTCCTTACTTAGGTAAAGCCTTATGGATACAAAGAAGGCTCTTGCAACTCTAATCTCTTGATATCTTCCTTTTAGCACAAGTATTGCCACTAGAATCAGAACTAGCTTGCTCAAGCCATGGAAGAGATAAGATCAATCACAACAATAATGGATTTGGCTTCATCACTTGGAAAATTCTATGGAATGGTGGAAAAACTACTTCCCATTCAAGGAGATTCGAAGCCAAACCATCCTCACTTAACTTGGATTCAGTTGGTGAATGAGTTGGATAGAACTTTCGGAGATTGATTAGTTCAAAACTTTGCCCGAAAAGGTTGGCGCGATTGCGACTCTGGGACAGAGCGTTAATGGCACGCCCCTTTTATAGGATTTTCCCCATTGGCGCGGGCATAACACAATGGGCCAGCGCTAATGTAAAAAGGGTTGTTTTTAAGGGCAAGGTGGAGGAGATGTCTTCAGGGCATATGAAGCTCATGTTCAGAGGTGAATGATGCAAGTGGTTTCAAGTCTTGTCACTTCTCACAAGTCCCGGAATGAGTCCTCCAAGGTGTAGGAGAGGGGTAATAGGGACGGTGACAAACGGTGACAAATTACTATGTAACAGATGCCCCCTAAAGCATGAGGCCCGAGAGAGAGAGGGGTGAAATGCTTTACAAGAACATGCGTGACTGAAAACACCCTCGCCAGAGAACCTGCAAAAAGAAGTACAACTAATATCTCAAGTACATGATAGATGTGGTATGGGCGCAACCATCCGTAACAGAGTATATAAAAATGGATCCCAGGCATGGAAGCAGCCATCCGATGAGGATCAATGAATGGACTCAGGTATGGTCGTAGCCATCCAATAAATGAGTCATGTAATGATTACAATAATCCACAAAATGAAACCAGGATTTTAATATACACAATTTGGGGTCTTGCGCTCCAACTCGACCCGAACATAGTACAAGTTCAAGCATGTGAATATAGGAGTTGAAGTTGAACATGCATGAACATCGTCTAATTACCAGTTAATGATGAAAACTGTTAACAGACACGAGAGGTGCCACCAATAATGACGATGGTCCTTAAGGTACTATAGCTACAATCCACGGCATGTGAATCAATGAGCCGGTGTCAAACACCCGTAGAATCATCTGATCAGAGGCCAATGATGAAAACCTCTCGTCGAACATGAAGAACCTGCCATTGAGGCATGCAGGCTCCAAGGCACCTGAAGGGAGTCTCTAGGTCATCTTCCTGGATAATGAGTTGAAGTCGACAGGAAGTGATCTTAATCGAAGGTGGGCCATAATGTTTCCCACATCATCGAGACGAGACAGAGAAGGACAACATATTTTGTGTGAGATATCAGAGGGAGGTTAAGTATTCTGCAGAGTTCAACTTCTCTTGAACATATCGACAGCACGACAGTGGATTTGGCAGTATTTGATATCAAATGATCAGGGGTCATGGAAACAAGGCAATGAGCAGATGAATGGTCAAATAGGATAGCCCAAACCCATGGAGGCAAATGTGAAATGAGATGAGATGTCCCCACCCAGACACGAATGCAGAAAGTGCCATGTTCAAGAGCCACATACTGCCGACGACGACAATTACAGTTCCTTTATTCTCCCACCATTTCTAGCGAGTACCCCGGTTATTTTTGGATAGCAAGCTTGACGGGGATAGCATATGCTTGAATGGTGTCATTACGACAAAATCCAATGTCATTAAGGTTTTAACGAGTCTGACAAAGAAAAAACTTGGCATCTTTTCATGTTTAGAGAGTTTGAAAAGATAGCAAAAAGAAAACTCCAGGGGTGTCCTTTTTCGTAAAGTTGTGTCTCTCGGGCCCGAAAAAGTATAAAACTATGCTCGAAAGAACTGCCCGGCCATTACGACCGAGGAGTACTTTTCGTGAGTAGTGACACCGACCCGAAAAAGTAAAAAAGCGATCGATATCACGTCGTTTCGCTCCCATTAACGAACCTAAAACGACAAAGGCCCGACGATCTTTTCATTCTTTATACGGTCGGAAAAAGAGTTTAAAAATGACCGCCTCTTATTTATGTTTAATGAGTCAAGAGGAATAACTCGACAATCTTTTCACATTTAGCGAGTTAGAAAAGAGCTAAAAGATGACTCCATAGTGACTTTTTCGTGTATTTACCGAGTCCGAAAAAGTGTAAAATACAACTCGTTTCACCATCGAAGTTGCATACAAGACCTCTCACTGCACAAGAAGCAAACGTAAAACCCATTTTCGACCAAAAATATATTAAGATATTCAAAAATAACCTTTTCTAAACCCAAACAATGAGTTAAAAAGCTTATAAATAGGGTGAAAATGTAAAAATAGAATTACTTTTACTTTTTACCTCTTGAAGAGTGAGAAGGGTCTGTTTGGGAAGCAAACTTCAGGCGGCGAATATAGCCAATCCGTGCAAACATTCGCGATCTCGTCGGCTCCAGGTAAGAGGCGCTTCCCTTAGCTTCATTTTTATACCATTTTTTATGTATTTGGTTCCTGATTGAGCCCCTGCAAGGGGGAGTTTCAAATTTAGGGCTTCGCCCCATTGGCGCGGGTATCCGGCACGGACCCGCGCTAATGGGGTGAATTACCCACGGGCGTCGCGCCATTAGCGTGACTGTTTTAAAAACAGTCGTGCTAACCGCGCAACCCGATTTTTTGCACAAATTTACCCGTTTTATTTGAAATTCTCCTAGATCATAATTTGTCCAACGTTCTAATGAAGGTGTATTTGTCTTTGTGGGTGCAGGAAACAAGTCAAAATGGTAGTAGAATGGAAAGAAAGAGAACATGATGTTGTGGATGCTTTGGCAATTGAGGATGAGGGGTGCATGAATGCTCTGAGAGATTGTGGCCTCAAAAAGTTCTTCCTTACATCATATATGCAGTCGCAACCTGAATTGCTACAGTTCATCATCGATGCTTGGGATGTGGACGACCAAGTATTTCGTCTATGGAACCAGATCTTGGAGCTTGAGGTATCTGATGTATACTTCATCACTGGACTATCACGGAGAGGGGCAGTTCCCATCTTGACTGGCAGTAGACCTTCTGGGGAGAAGGTTGGTGAAGTAAAAGCTCGAGTGTGCCCGGAAGCACAATTCAGGAGACAAAGTGCTAAGGTGGCTATCAACACCATCCGGGATTTGACTCTCAAGGCCATTCTTTTCACCATCACACGTGCAACTGGGGTACAAGCGCCCCATGAGGCAAGCAAGAACCACCTGATACTCGCAACTAAATGCCTCAGTCTGACCATCTTTAATTGGGCTGCAGCCGTGACCACCAATATCAAACGGCATCTCACAAATTGTAAGCGTGCGGATGTGAAATAGTTCGCATATGGTTCGATCGTGGTATCACTCTTCCTGGAGCGAATACCACTTTTCCAGATCCAGAGAGCCGTAGTGGCAGATCCATTGCCACAAGAGCCTAGAATGGCTTGCTGGGCAGCCTTGATGCCCAGAGGAGGAGGAGGCCAGGAGATGTCATGGCATCTTGAGTTCTTCATATGGCTCCGTCGACAGCTGATCGTGATCCAGGATTGGCCTTATGCAGGAACCAATTTCATGGGGACCCAGACCTTCCATTACCAGAGGGGGAGGAATGGGAGGAGGAGTTAGGTATGAACTCCTTGTTTTGATGTTTTATGTATTTTCATTTTTTTGTCTTTTTTAATACATGCCTGTTCTAATGACGATTGTATGTATATGCAGATGTGGGCCCGGAGCGACCAGCCGGCCTGTCCCCTACAGCGCGGAGAGGCCAACCCACAGCCGACCCTCAAGCAAGGGGTACCATGGGGGAGGAGCTGATACAAAATCTCGAGGGGCTAGCCCAAGGGATTCTAGGTTATGCCAGATTGGCCGATGTGCCTTTCGCATATCAGAGGCACATAGTGGGGGTGCCGACTCGCGTCCATCGTCTACTGAGACGATTGGTGCGAGCGGTGATGTGCTATCATGAGCACCACCATGCTTAGACTCCTAGGTTTTATTTCCTGCATATTTTTTGAGAGACAAGTGTCTCAGATGTACGAAGAACACAGACTCTATCCAGACATGTACATTTATTTTTTTTGAGCGCCTCAGTGCGCCACACGATATATATATATATATATATATACATGGTGTTATGGTTTATTGTATTTTATGCTTCTTGTATTATGTTGATTTACATATTATACAAATGTCTGTCCAATACATAGTTAGCTAGTGCATCAGTTACTGCATTAAGTCTTCTTGGAATGTGTTGATAAGTAATGTAATCAAAATCTCTTTCCAATAACTTAACACGTAAATGCAACCTTAAAATGCGATGATCTCTGACGGAATATCGTTCGTTGAGTTGGTGGACTACAAGTTGAGAATCTAAGTTTACAACCACTGTGCGGATTCCGAGGTTAATTGCCTCGGCTAATAATTCAATTACAGCACTATATTCATCTACATTGTTCATTGTACAACCCAGACACACCCCTTGAATATCTACTAACTCACCATGAGGATCGTAGATCACCCATGCCGCAGATGACAGATTGCGAGTATTGCGGGAAGCACCATCAGCAAAACCAACGTAAGGCGATCCAGACATCTGTTCAAGAAGAAAAAGACACAATAAGCGGCAATCATGCTGACACACTGAGATAAAAACTAAATAAACACGCACACACAACACACTACTGAAAGCATACGCATGTACAAAAAGAGAGAGTGCCTGGACTCAGGCGTAATATTTCTTGAGATAAAGCTCATTTCGGGGCCTGTCCAGAGGATTACCTTCATAATCTATAAGCTCATAGGCACCTTTTTGTAAAACTCTTTTCACAATATAGGGCCCATGCCACATTGGCTTGAGTTTTCCTGCTCCCAGCTTATCGTTAGCTTGATCATAGAGCAGCACTAGATCTCCCTCGATGAAAGAGCGGGGGTTAACAACGTTATCGAAGTGAGTTTTCACTCGCTTCTTTTGAGCTTCAATAGCTAGGGAGGCTAGACGACGAGTCTCATCCAGCCGTTCTAAGTAAAGAAGCTGCTCTTCTACAGGGGTAGTATCGGGGAGTAACTCGATAGCTAATTTCAGTGAAGGAATCTCACACTCAATGGGAAGGGTCGCCTCCAGTCCATAAACTAACTGAAAAGGAGTGAAACTGGTGGCGTCCTTCACGGAGATACGGTAGGCCCACAAAGCGGAGAACAAGATCAGATGCCAACTAGACTTGTGCATGCCAATAGTTCTTTGAAGCATCGTGACCAAGACTTTGTTCACGGCTTCCACTTGACCGTTTTCCTGAGGATAGTACAGAGTCGAACTATCATGCCTAAGACCTAGCTGGGTTGTTAAGTCGGCCATCATATGATTACAAAAATGTTTTCCGTGATCAGTGACGATGGCTTGTGGAACTCCGAACCATGAAATAACATGATTAAACAAGAACTGCGCCGCGGTGTGACCGTCTTCTGACAATGTAGGCATCGCCTCAGCCCATTTTGTAAAATAATCTACAGCAACAATGATGTATCCATGCCCCCCGGCCGAGCGAAGGTTACAATTCACATAATCGATGCCCCATTTGGCAAAGGGGCCGACGGTTACAACGGGGTGCAGTGGGGCAGGGGGTGCAGGCATCTTCCGTTGGTAAATCTGACATTCATGGCAGGAACGGACAGCAAGAATGCAATCCTTGAAAATGGAAGGCCAGAAACAGCCAGCACGGAGGATTTTCTATGCAGTGGCATATCCAGACATGTGACCACCACGAGCACCAGAGTGGCAGTCATTTAGAACTCTCTCAGCTTCTTCGAAGGTTAGGCATCGGTGAAGAACCGAATCAACACCGAGACGGTACAGGGTGTCCCCAATGATGCGATATGGTTGGGCTTGGTGTCGAACCCGTCGACGAGCATCCTTAGAGGTCTCGGGACGGAAAGAGGATGTCTGGAAGTAGACAATGATGTCCCCGTACCAAGGATCAAGGGTGCTGATAAGGAAAAGAGTTTCGTCTGGAATAGAATCCTCTATCTGGGAGGAGGCAGCAGTGGATGGAAAGGAACATAATAGCTCGGCGAAGACGAGTGATTTCTTAGACTTGGCAGCAGTAAATTCAAAGTCAAACTCTTGGAGGATGATGATCCACTTTGAGTATTTTCCCCCGAGCAATTGTCGTGATAGAATATAAGTCATGGGGTTGCAATCGGAGATCACCGTCGTAGTACACAACAAAATATAGTGACGAAATCGTTGAACCGTAGAAACACCAGTGAGGGCCAACTTCTCGATGTAAGCATATCAAGTTTCCATATCTAATAAGTTGTGGCTAAGGTAGTAAATAACATGTTCGATGCCATCGTCGTCATCTTGTACCAGAACCATACTGATGGTGGTGTCAGCAGCGGCCAAATATAGCGTATAGTCATGATGATAATTTGGAGGCCGCAACAAAGGGGCGGAAACTAGAAGAGTTTTGAGACGTGCAAAAGACTCCTCAACTATGGCATCCCATCGAAATGGGGTGTCACGCTTAAGTAACCGGGTGAAACCCTTTGCCACTTCGGCATAGTTTGGGATGAATCATCTTAAGAAATTAGCTTTACCCTGCAGGCTCTGCAATTGCCGCAAAGTAGCAGGGGGAGGAAGATTCACGATTGCCTTGACTTTAAGGGGATCCAAGCAGATGCCCTCTCGGGAGACGATAAACCTGAGAAGTCGACCAGATCCGATGCAGAAGACACATTTATGCGGGTTTAGTCAGATATTATAGTGTCGACAGCGAAGAAAAATCTCACGAAGATGCGATGGGTGGTCCGAGCGCTTAGCTGAATGAGCGGGCAGGTCATCCAGATAAGGTTGTACGATGTGCCGGATATCATGGAAGGCATAGGACAATGCACGATGGAAGGTAGCACCGACATTCTTAAGACCGAAGGGGAGCTTTTTGTAAGAAAAAGTACCCCACGGACAGATAAAGGCCGTCTTGTGCTGATCAGCGGGGGCGATATTAATCTGGTTGTAACTAGAAAAGTCGTCCATAAACGAATATATTTCACTTCCCGCACACTCATCAATGAGTTGGTCAATGAACGGTGTGGGGTAGTTGTCTTTTGGGCAGGCTCGATTAATGTCGCGATAATCGACACAGATGCGAATAGTACCCTCCTTCTTATCCACAGGGACAATATTTGAGACCCAATTTGTAAGTGGGATAGGATAGATAAAACTAGCTTTGAGAATTTTTTCAACTTCTTCTTTGATAGCTACCACCTTGCGGGGGTGCACGGGACGCAAACACTGACAAACAGGTTTTGCCCCGGGATACGTAGGTATCTCGTGCACTACAATAGATGGATTGATGTCGGGCATCTCTTCGTAGGACCACGCAAAAACATCACGAAATTCGGGGAAAAGTGCGATATATATTTGAATCTCCTCAGGAGTGCAAGTGACTCCTATATAAATGTTCTCGATGATCCCTGGTTTGACAGAGATGTCGATGGGATGGGTCTGCGTGATGTTCCCTAAATTCCCTTCAGACGATGTTTGATATATCTGGATAGGCGTCTGAAGAGGCTGTGAAGGGAGACATGAAGCAAACCGCTCGAGACAAATCAGCGTTTCCCGTAGGGTACGGAGAAAGGAGGAACCATGGTGAAGATGGGACCACGAGCTTTCTTCAAGGGACATAGTCTCTATAATGGCCTCGTCGGAAGGAAATATTTCCTTCAATGGATCTGAGGAGGCGCATTCTCCAAACCAGGGGGGAAAATCATCTGAGTCAAGAGCCCCACTTGAAGCAGCGGGTTCAGCATAAGGGGCCGATGCAGCAACAATTTCGATGTAGTTGAGTTCAGCTAGACTCAACACAATCTCCTCGCCCCACGATTCTATCTGGTCGATGGGGGGAAGGGCCCAAGGATCAGAACGAACTGAGATCATGGAGATAGAGGCGAGGTTGGGAGGTGGGAGGGAGAAAACACCCATAAGGGCAGGTTCTTTGAAGAACCCGGCTCCCACACTCTCAAACAGAACGAAGGTATGTTCAACGAAAGGTACATTTCCCTCAGAAGAGGAAGAGAAGAAGGAAAGCTGGTCTACCGTGACAATTTTCCCTTGATGAGGGAAACGGATGACACAAAAGAGGGATGAAGCCACAGCACGCATGGCATACGTCCAACTCCGGCACAGAAGGAGGTTATATGTGAGATTGGCATCAACTACCTCAACTTCTACTTCAACAGTTTTCCCTTCTAAGGTGATTGGAAATCATTGAAGAATACCATAAGGATGGGATTCTCTCCCATCGAAAGCTTCAGAAGTCGTAAGGGACTGGCTCAGAGTCGGAGACCCGATCCGATCGCTTTCCAACAAGAAATAGACATAATGCAAGTCGATGCGCCCTCATCAATAAATATACGATGGATCATTTTGGAATTGATGACAACTTGGATAAGAAAAGCGATCTGATGAGGCAGCCTAGGAACATGGCTCTCAAGATCGAAGGTAATCAGATCTGAATCTGTCGGGTCAATGCCACCAATGGCCGATAGTAGGGACTTCCTCTGAGGGGGGTAGCTCTGGAGAACTTCTAAGGCGGACATAGCCGACGGAGCCTACGCTAAGTCCTCAATGATGCTATAGTGCTGGGCAGCACGAGCATTTGGGTTGTAAGAAGATCTTCTGAGTACTCCTTTAGGAGGGGGTCAGATTGTCGTCTCAATACTTGGTCTCTCAATATGCAGCGGACCAGAGCTGGACGAAGGAGCACTTGAGGGAACCTCGAGCTCCTTCCCAGCAAACGACGGATACTCCTTTGCTCGAGTCGTTACGTGAACGGGAATAGATCCGACCATGAAGACTTGGGAACCGAAGGGAGAAGAAGACGGATCAGCCACCATTTGAGTTTGCTAAGAGCGAAAAGGCTCTTTAAGAACCGCAAGAACCCCAGGAGCACCTTTTAACAAATGACTAACTTCGGACCGCCTGGGGTAGTCCTTAGTATAGTGATCCTCCTCACAAATGAGGCAAGGATATTTGGGTTTGCGCTTAGCTCCTTCCTCGGCTGGAGGTTTGGAGGGTTTCTGTTTAGGTTGCTCAGATTTATTTTTTCCTTTCCCCTTTTTCTTTCCTTTCGAGGTCTTACCCGCCGTGGTGGACTGGACGGCGTTGACCTCAGTAGTACCATAATTCGAACCACACTGAGAAGTGTTTTCGTTAGAAGCACCAGACTTTTGCTTCCTAGGGTTTGACGATGATTTTTTAGAGGCCAGGTTCACAGAGCCAATAACTCCATCGACAGATGGCTTCGGCGGAGCCTTAGATGTACTGGGCCTCGAGGCGTCCGAAAAATACGAATACAAGGTACCTGACTGAGAGTAAACTAAGTCCAGGTACTGAGCGTGCGCGATTGCTTGCTCTTCAGTCACACAGGCTCCCATAGCAATGTCCCGTGCAATCTTAGGGGCAAAGGAAGTCGTGAACCAGTCGGTGAGGAGTTGATCAGGAATCCAAAACTTGATCAACCAGCGACGTCTTCTCCATTCATGTATATGATCGGAGATGTGCATAGTTGTATCCTGCTTAAGAGACGTAAGGAGATGAGTCCCTGTCTCGTACCGAATGGGTAACTGAAAGTGAGTAAGGAATGCCATAGCTAGTGAATTAAAATCTTGAAATGACGCGTGGGTCAATTCAATATACCATTTAGCGGCAGAACCTCTAAGAGTCCTTTGGAAGAGGCGAAGTCGGATCGAATCAACAAGCCATGAATTAGATGAACACCATAAGCGATACATCATTACATGAGCTTGGGGGTCCTCTCCGGCTTTGGCGTCAAATTTGGGACAGTCGCTAGGTATCTTAGTTGGAACTAGTGGCCATTGCGGATTATGCAAAATGGGATCATTTGTTAACTTCGACATGTCGGGCAATTCCAACGTCGCTAGAAATGGTAGCTGCGGGTTAAAAGACATATGTCCCGTATATGAGGTAGGGCCAGAATTCCATCTAGTTCCTGGTTGCCCCCACTGGCCTTGTCCCGATGGACCAGGTCCAAAAGGGCCTTGTCCAGAAGAATTTTTTCCATAAGGGTTATTTCCGGAACCGGACGGTTGATACTGGTTCTGCTCCCCAACGCCCCATTGCTTACCATACTGCCCTGCAGGTTGTTGATAATTTTGATAAGGGGGTGATTTGATTTTTCCCCTGGGGTTGCTGGTATCCATATTGAGCCTAGGAACTAGGCGGCATTTGATGAGAAGGTTGGGATTGGTATCCACCTAAATGAGGAGGTTGGGATTGGTACCCACCTGAATAAGGAGGCTGGGATTGATACCCACCTAAATAAGGAGGTTGGGATTGGTACCCACCTGAATAAGGAGGTTGGGATTGATACCCACCTGAATAAGAAGGTTGGGATTGGTACCCACCTGAATAAGGAGGCTGGGATTGATACCCACCTGAATAAGGAGGTTGGGATTGATACCCACCTGAATGAGAAGGTTGGGATTGGTACCCACCTTGATTCTGGGGTTGATAACTGGGTTGAGGCTGTGAAGCAGGAACCATCTGCATGCTCGGTTGAGACGCCCCAGAAAGATATCCTTGCGAAGGTTGGGCCATCTAGCTGGAAGGTTGCCCTTATAGACCAGATGGTTGATTGGGTTGAACAGTGGGTTGGCCTTGCTGTGCGTAAGGCTGGCCCCCTTGCCCAAAAGGGTAGCCTTGTTGGTTTCCGGGTTGACCTTGCTGACCGTAAGGTTGTCCTGGGTTTCCAGAAGGTTGACCAAGATATGTATAAGACGGACCACTAGAGGCTAAAGGTTGTCCTTGATAAGGTTGTCCTTGCGAGCCTCCAGGTTGACCTGGGTAATTCTGGCCATAATAGTGCTGCCCATGATTAGGCTACGAGTAGGATGGTTGACCCTGGTATGGTGGTCCTTGAGATGGCTGTCCTTGACTTGGACGAAACTGGCCACCGCCATATCCGGCAGTACCCCATGCTACACTCAATGGAATTGAGGTCTCAATATAGGGCTCAGTTGGAAAGGAGATATACAAATGATGATTGACAGGATCATAATAGGGGCCTTGCCCGCCTGGGTTCTAGACATTATGCAAGTATTGGGAATATGCCCCCCCTACCGAAACAGCATTAGAGAGAGGCGTGGCACCACTTGCGGGGTGAACAACTCTAGTAGTATGTGCCAATGGACCACTTTGTACCGGGCCTCGAGATGGGCTGGCACTAGAAGTCATAGCAGAAGATGTTGTAACGGAACTAGCAACTGGAGTTGATGACGCGACACAGACGGTCGGATTGGTTGGAACCGATGTAACAGTAGTTTGGGAAACAAATGGTCCCGTTGTAGGGACAATGTTTTGATCCCACATAGAAGAGGAAGTCACGGAGTTCATAGCATCCCGTAGAGATCTATAGCGCGTCGGCACTGTGATACCGAGAGGCATGACAGTGTAGGGTGTAGAGATAACTGGGGATGTAGCCGCAATGGGAGTATCAATACTCGACATAACGGGTGTCCCACTTGACACAGGTGATGTATCCTCCATGTCGGAAGAAGCCATCGTAGATGCAACACCAACAGGAGTAGTGGGAAAATCCTCTTCAGAGGGCTCCCAAACTGGGTTCCAAAACAAGTCATAAAGCTCGTCCTCTGGAGCACGAGAGTTCAACGGTTGGACACTTGGAACGATAGGAAAAGTGTCGCCACAAACCGGTGTCTCGGGGGCAGTAGAAGATGGAGACCCTTGGTCACTTGGGACAGGAGACGGGATCGAAGGATCCACCAGGATGATCAAACAAAGATCCTAGACAAACTAATCATAATAGATCCTACTCAAAACTAAACGCAAACAAGATCTAACCAGGTAAATGTTATCGTGGCCGAATAAATTTTTAGGACATTATGACACAACTTGACCTTTTCATGTTTTAAGAGTCGAGAAAAGGACAAAAGATGACTCTAGTCGCCTTCGAATGTTTAAAGAGCCCGAAGTGACAAATGCTCAATAGAACCTTTTCTTTTACAGAGTCCGAAAAGGATCAAAAAGTGACTACTCTGGAGAAACTAGGCAAGGGGTTTACCAGACAATCCGTAAAACTGCTTATACATCTTGGCTACTGTAGTCAATCTTCCCGAATGCTGTGTTTGGTGCGTTACGGCTTGTAAGGCGGCAGACACGGCTTCCTATGGATCAAGGATGCAAACCTAGTGGAGTCTCCCCATATATACGCGATGGTACGTGGGAGCCCAATTCCGTACTAGACCACAATTGAATCACACAAGGAGGAATCACCCAACCTTAATGCGAGAACAAGAGTGACTAGGTTTAACGACGCCGGAGCACGTCTCTAGCCTAGACCTCTACAATGTGAGTGTTATGTTCCAATGCATTTTTAAGTTGATTCGGTTTATTTTATGGTTGATCTTTAGTTAACTTTTGATTTTAGGCCCTACCATATGTAGTCTTTAACAATTGCCTAGATGCAAGCTATATGCCAAAGAATACCATTTCGTTCGATGAATACTAACTACGAGAAGGTTAAGAATTTTCAACCAAACAAAATGAGCACAATCGATCAAACAACCTAATGTAGCTAATGGCAACTAAATAAAACTTTTTCTTTCAAGAATATGAATCAACGAAAAGTTCTATTCCATTAACTATTGAACGCAAAAGAGATTATTTGATTTCTTTTCTAAAGGCACAATGCACTAGAATGAATTTTGAAAGACAATAACACTGAGTAAAAGAGACAAATTCACTCAATGAAAACACAATGAAATCCCAGGACACCAAAACAGTTCTCCAAAACAGAAGAAGAGCAAAATCTTGTACGAGCTATGTGATCTAAGCTCAAACAAGGCAAAGATGAAATCCAAGCAAAAGGGCAAGTCACTCGGAAATCAATCAAAAATACTTCAACAATCACTGAACAAGTGCAAAAAACAATCACAAAGTCGACTGGACAATCAAGAAACCCAAAACTCCCATGGAAGGCTCGACACACACACGGCCACTAGATGCCCTAGGGTTGAGGTGTGAAATCGATAGACAGAAGCAAACACCTGAAGGATGAAGGTTAAGAACCAGTCAAACAAGGATCAGACACACTCCAGAAACTAAAAAAAGATGTGGTAAAACGCAAATCCAAGCTCAGAAAGCAGGCAAACAAGTGGATTAAAAAGCTAAGAGGCCTGGCGCGACTGTCAGGCTGCAACTCGCGCTAAAAAGGGATTGCCGTGGGTTTTCAGTTAGCAACAAGGGCCACTAGCGCGATTGTCAAAGGGAAAAACGTGCTAAGAAAGTTTTCCAATTTAAAAAGAAAAATAAGCAGTCTAAAGCTCGGTTCACAGCATCTAGGCAAGCCAGGAAGCAAGAGGCAACAATTAATTCGATCCAGAAAGCTATCCAAGCAAGCAAACAAGAGAAAACCAAAGAGGCAAGACAAACTCCAAATTGTTCAATCCGTAAACCAAACCGGAGATTGACTGGAGCAGCTTTGATCTACTTCACTACTGCAAAGCAATAGTGTTTCGAAGGCTATCTGGCCGTGCTTTAGACTCCGTCTAAGTTTACAAATTAAACAACAAGCTAAACTCCCCAGCAGAGTCGCCAAATTGTTGGAGAGGTAAATCCCCTCTATGGATAGAGGCAATACCTACTAGCCCAGAATGGGTCTAGCAACAATCAAACAATACTATCACGCAAGTTCCTAATTGAAAATAAAAGGTAGGTGATGAAGACCTACTTGAGTTCCAACGCTTTCGTTTGTAGAAGAGACGTCACCCACGTTCCTTTGCCTTGGTCGGTCACAATCCTCCACTATCCTCGTGAATGGACACCTGCACACAAAGAGAACAACACAAACACAAGCGTGAAATCTAATATATGCAATTATACATTAGTCAGGAAGGACATAATTCAACATTAATCATCACAACAATGAGAATGGAACCATAATGAATAGTCATCTATTATTAATAATCAACAAAGGATAATACAACCAGCGCCTGACGTCAAGTCCTCCTTTGGCTGGGTGCTCACTACACAAGTCTTGCAAAGCTTGAAGGATGAGGGACAAGCCTCTCTCTCTTTGGTGACAAGATCTCCTTACTTATGTTAAGCCTTATGGCACAAAGAAAGGCTCTTGTAACTCTAATCTCTTGATATCTCCCTTTCAGCACAAGTATAATTACCACCAGAACTAGAACTAGCTTGCTCAAGGCATGGAGACAAGCTTTATAAGATGAAAAGGAAGAGATAAGATCAATCACAACAATAATGGATTTGGCTTCATCACTTGGAAACTTCTATGGAATGGTGGCAAACTACTTCCCATTCAAGGAGATTCGAAGCCAAACCATCTTCACTTAACTTGGATGCAGTTGGTGAATGAGTTGGATATAACTTTCAGAGATTGATTAGTTAAAAACTTTGCCCAAAAAGGTTGGCGCAATTGCGACTCTGGGACAGAGCACTAATGGCGCACCCCTTTTATAGGATTTTCCCCATCAGCGCGGGCAGAACAGAGTGGGCCAACGCTAATGTAAAAAGGGTTGTTTTTAAGGGCAAAGAGCAGGAGATGTCTTCGGCGCATATGAAGCTCATGTTCAGAGGTGAATGATGCAAGTGGTTTCAAATCTTGTCACTTCTCACAAGTCCCGGAATGAGTCCTCCAAGGTGCAGGAGAGCGGTAATAGGGACGGTGACAAACAGTGACAAATTACTGTGTAACACTTATACACAACATGTCACTTCCAAAAGTATGGCTGGCCTAATAATACATCACAAAATTTAAGAGCAAAAACATCACAGAGTATCCCATCCATGAAGGGCTTGATGTTGTAAGGAAGGCAACATTGTTGGCTAACACAAAGATCTCACCCTTGGTGAAGCCACCCTTTGGTGTACAACTGTGGGTCTGATGTGGTCAGTAGGCCCAAATGCTTGATGAACTCTTCTGAAATGAGCTTCTTTTGGGTTCCATTTTCGATAATGAACTATAGTGTGGAACCCTTCACCCGCATCTATGAGTGGAAGAGTCACTCCCCTCCTCTGGATCTTCGGGCTCATCCTTTTGGATCTCGGTGGTGGCAATAATGGCACTATGTTATGAAACCAACGCACAAAAAGATAGAAAAGATAGTTCAATGCCTTAGAATTCAGCCTCTTCGAGGGGGCAACCTTCTTTACATTACACAAATGAACAATTCTTGGATGATTCAAATGACAAAACCTCATTTCTATATATAGGAGTCTAAGGAGTCACAATATAACCCAACCGACCTAAAATTAATAATTAAGCCACAAAAACAACAATAGGGGATTCTGTGGGCACAAAATAAAAATATGGGACATAGGGCACAACAATATTAATAAGGGATACAACTAGAATAGTAATGGGGTAATCACTAGTATTATAGGGACCTATCATGCCCCTCTCCTTCAAAAAAAGTGTTTTCCTCAATGCTTGAGTAGTTCTAGATGCTTGTGTATAAAATTCTCATCCTCCCATGTGGAATCTTCAGTAGATAGGTTCTTCCACTTGATGAGATACTCTGAAATTGATCGAATCCGTAGCTTTCGAGTTCTTGTTTCTGTGACTACTTCTGGTTCCAATATAATTTTTCCTTCCTTTTCAAGTTCTGGCAATATTATTTGAACTGGGAGCTTGTCACCTATAACCTTCCTTAAACACGAAACATGGAAAACTGGGTGCACTCGAGACGCTACAGGAAGCTCCAATTTGTATGCCATAGTACCAATCTTTTGCAACACCTTATACAGACCATAATACTTTGGTGATAATTTATTATCCTTCTTAGCTTGCTTGAGGGACATTTGTTTATATGGTTGTAGTCGTATGAATACCCAATCACCTACATCAAAACTTCTTTGTTGTGATGTTGATCTACCTATTGTTTCATTATAATTTGTGCCAACACGAGGTTATCCTTTAAGAGTTGGAGGACTTGTTATTGATGTTCGATGTGATGTTCCACTGCTTGAACCTTAGAATTTTCTCTTAAATATGATGTGATGGATGGTGGCTGATATCCATAAAGTGCCATAAATGGGGTCATTTTTGTTGCTATATGGAAGAATGTGTTATACCACCATTCAGCCAGAGGCAACCATTTGACCCATTGTGTCTGTTTATCAAAGACAAAGCAACGAAGATATCCTTCCAAACATTTGTTTACTATCTCAACATGCCCATCAGATTGAGGATGATAAGATGAGCTATGAGCTAACTGAGTACCAAGACACGAAAATAATTATGTCCAAAAATTTCTAGTGAAGATGGGGTCTCTGTCACTTACAATAATCTTTGGATTTCCATGTAGCTTTTGAATTGTTTCCATAAATGCAGTAGAAACTGTACTGGCTTTAAATAGATGTGATAAAGCACAAAAGTGTGCATACTTGGTAATTCTGTCAACTACCACCATGATGACACTCTTTCCCTCAGACTTGGGTAAACCTGTGATCAAATCCATTGAAACCTCCTCCCAACGTTGGCTTGGAATGGATAAAGGTTGTAATAGGCCCAGGGTCTTAATTGTTTCAACTTTATTTTGTTGGCAAATCAAACATTCTACCACAAAATTTTGAATATCCAATTTAAGGCAATCCCAAAAAAATTTCTTCTTAACCCCGTGGTAAGTTTTCAGAAATCCTGAGTGCCCTCCTAAGGGAGAAGTGTGTAATTCCATAAGAATATTTTGTTTGAGTTGCGAATTCTTACAGAGGTATAAGCGATCCTTCTATCATAACAAATCATTTTTCCAACTAAATGTATTAGATGTACTGGAATCTTGTTGTAAATTCGAATAAGTGCCCATACTTCTTCATCATTCTTCCATTTCTCCCTTGCTTTGTTTATCCAATCTAGTTGGATAATAGAAATGGCACACAACAACGCTTCCACTTCCTCATCCTTTCTTGAGAGTGCATTTGCCACCACATTTTTCTTCCCTTTTTTGTAGATGATTTCAAAGTCATAACCCAATATCTTTGTGACCCACTTTTGTTGCTCTTCAGAGTATAATATTTGTTCTAAAAAGTATTTAAGGCTATCATGATCTGTTTTTACCTTGAAGTGTCTTCCCATTAGATAGGGTCATCATTTCTTAAGTGCATGTAGTATTGCCAACATTTCCTTTTCATAAATAGCTTTGGTAAAAGCTTTCCCTTGATTGGATGGCTTTCAAAAGCAATGTGTCTTTCATCTTTCATTAAAACAACACCAATTCCATTTCTTAAAGCATCACATTCCACAATAAATGTTTTTGTGAAGTCCGATGTAGCTAAGACTGGTGCTTGGCACATTGCCTCTTTAAGATGTTCGAAGTCCATGAAAATGCATATTTCTTCAATAATGTTGTTAGAGATGCTGCTAATCTCCCATGATTCTTAAAAAACTTGCGATAATACCTTTTCAACCTCAGAAATCCTTGCAGATGATTTATGGATGTGGGGACTTTCTATTCCTTAATGGCTTTAATTTTCCTATGGTCTACCTTAACTCCTTCATGAGATACAATAGGACCCAGATATTCCAACTCTTGCACTCCAAAGAAAGATTTGGATCTTTTTACATATAATTGTTTCTCCTCCAATAGTTGTAGCACCCTGTCAACATGTTCAACATGATCCTTCCAAGACATGTTGTAGATTAGTATATCATCAAAAAATACTAACACAAATTTTCTAAGTAAGGTTTTGAAAATGGAATTCATCAAACTTTCAAATGTAGAAAGTGCATTGGTAAGGGAAAAAGGCATGACCAAAAGTTCATAATGACCCTCATGAGTTCTAAATGTTGTTTTCGGAATGTCTTCAGTCTTCATTTTGATTTGATGATATTCTAAATGAAGATCCAACTTGGTGAAGTAAATTGATCCATGCAATTCATCTAGTAATTCATCAATGGTAGCAATGGAAAACTTATCTTTAATTGTGAGCTTGTTGAGCTCCCTATAATCCAGACACATGTGCCATGATCCATCTTTCTTGTGCACCAATACTAGTGGAGTAGAGAAAGAACTTTGACTAGGTTGAATTATGCCAGCCTCTAGCATTTCTACAACCATACGTTCAATTTCACTTTTTTGGGCATAGGGATATCTGTACGGCCTGACGTTTAGAGGAACACTTCCTGGAATCAGATGAATAGCATGATCATGATTACGAATAGGTGGGAGACCTTTGGGAGTCTCAAATACCTTGAAATGATTGTCCAAGACTTTTTGGAGATCTGGAGAAATATATGATTCCAATGTGGAAACATCTAGTGAACATACTTGAGCAATTACACCTCTTTGTTCCCTTTTTAGAAGCTTTGTCATACCGTTAGATCTGATTATATTTCCCAATTTCCCTGCAATACCCGTTAATTCAACTTCCTTTCCTTCCACCGAAAATTTCATGAAAAGTTCTTCAAAATTAAAAGCTATTGTACCCAGGGATTGTAGCCATTGGACTCCTAGTACAACATCAACACCTCCCATTGGAATGGAAAGCATTGGGCTAGTCAATACATATTCTCCCATGGATAGCTTGATATTATGGCACTTTCCAGAGCAATTTATTGTTCCTCCATTTGCAATCATCACTTGACACTCTGGTGCTGGATATAGAAAGCAATTCAATTCTTTTGCTACCTTACAATGAATAAAATTGTGGGTGCTTCCTGAATCAATCAACACTATTACCTTTTTCTTCTTGATTTGTCCTTCTATCTTGATGGTTTGAGGAGTGGTAATTCCCACCATGCATTACAAGATATGGTCGGATCATTTGTTCTTCATCTAGGCTTTGTTCCTGGAGTATATCCTCTTCTTTTGACCTTTCTTGCTTCTTTTCATCTTCCTCTTCACAATCTATGTAGAATAATTTCTTCTCAGCACACTTATGACCTTTAGTGTATTTGCTAATCACAAACTGTAACAAAGCCCTTTTGCTCTTTTTTTCTTCCAATTGTTGTTGTGCAACCTTATAGGTTGTGAAGACTGGACAACCACTTCCATTCTCTATAGTTTTGGGTGGGTATGCTTTCTTGTGCCATAATTTTGCTTTCCATTTTTCTTGCTAACCTGAATGCCTTCTCTAATGAATCAGGTTCCCAAAGAAGAACAACGTGTTGGATATTATCCTTTTAAAGACCCTATGAACACATCAATCCTATGCTCCTCTGGAATATCTTTTACCCTTATGTTCAATTTTTGGAACTCCTCAATGTGCTCCATTATTGAACCCTTTTGTTTGAGACTTATCAATTGATTAAAAAAAGTGTTGCTTTTTGTATCCTCTTAATGTGCTATCAATTCTTCCGTAAAAATTGCCCAAGTGATAATTTGTTTACGAGAGCAAAGCCATTGATACCATACAAACTGATTTGGTTCCAAATATAAAGTTGCCATACGTACCTTTTGTGTGTTTTGCACATTATTGAGATCGAAAAATTGCTCCATCTGTAATATCCATATTGCGGGATCCTTGCCATCAAACTTCCTCATATCGATTTTTGGAATATGATGGGTCATAAGTTATAAGAAGAGCTTCGGCGTAAATCACATGACAAGGACATTTGTCGACGCGTTTCGACCCAACTAGTGTGGTTCATCGTCAGGACAAGTTGAATCTATGGAATCATGATTAACATTTCTTTTGTTCTCATCATGAGTTTCCTTTACTACTCTTTCACCCTTAGTGACCATTTCTTGTAGCAATTTATTCATGTTTATCTTCAATTCGTCCATGTCTGTCTTCAAATCTGTCTTCAAATCATCCATGTATGTCTTTAAATCTGTCTTCCAATCATCCATCTTAGCTTCCACGCCCTTTATCTTAGATTCCATACCATTTATCTTAGCTTCTGTTAGCTTTTGTGAGGCTGACATTTTTTGCACTTGGTCTTGTAGTTTTGATATATCATGTAGCATTTCTTCCTCTTCTTCATGAGTCATGCTAGAGCTTTCAGGTTCCTTACTAGGTGTTTGCATTTTCTTTCCTCGGGGCATCATTTACTGATAATAATGCTCTACTAGCCCTGTGAATTCCTTCAAAATAAATTTTCAAACCAATCTTAAGCAAAAATTTAAAAAAATCTACACACCTTTTTTTTCTTTGTAGGAGCTTGATATTG
>APFE030899297.1:0-14212 GCA_000404065.3 Pinus taeda
TTTTCCATTATCAGTGAGAATAGACCTAATATGAGATTGTGCATCATTTTCTATCCATTTATGAAAATTCTTGAATGTTTGAAAAGCATCAGATTTGTTCTTCAATAAATAAACCTAGCACATTCTGGTGTAGTCATCAATAAATGTCATGATATATTTATTTCCATTTGCAGAAGAAACAAGCATTAGACCACATAAATCTGAATGAATGAGTTCAAGTTTCCTATGTGCTCTTGAATGTGAATCATGAAAAGACTATTTTCCATGCTTTCCTAGAATGCAAGCATCACATTGATTAAGTTTTCTAGGAATTGTAGGCAAACCAGCAACACCATTTTCTTCAATAAGCGGAGACTGTCATAGTTCAAATGTCCAAATCTAGCATGCCATAATAAACTTGATGGAAGTGTACCTTATTCATGATGAGAATTGTATGAGAAATGTTGTGCATGAGCAGATGTTCCTTGCAGTTTGAGAGCCTTTCTTCTTCTATTCCCCTCATGACAAGTGAGTGGTCAGATGCTTTTCTTACCTCAAGCTTGCCATCAAACATATGAATGGAGTGACCTTGCTGGCGGATGTGGACCAGGGACAGCAAGTTTCTGTTCAGTTGTGGGAGATATAGAACATGATGCAGAAGAAAGTCTGGAAGACCAGGCAGTTTAAGCCTGATTGTGCCAAGCCCTGATGGCTTGATTTTTTATTGATCTGCAAAGTATACTGCTCCATCAACATTTTTAGTGAAATCTTCAAAAATATCTTTTCTATGATTCATGTGACAGGTTGCTCATGAATCAAGCAACCAATCATTTTTCCAAGAAGCAAGTGAAGCATTAAACAAATCTTCATTTACTCCAATGTTACATTGTGCCACAACATAGTGAGCAGATTTAGGTGTTTTACCTTTGTTTGTATCATCAATTTTACCTTTCTGTTGGTTTCTTTTTTGCTCAATTTTGTCCCATGGTAGCTTGCATGTAGAGGCATTATGTGATCCATTTCTTTTGCAGCGAATGCAGTGCAAATCTGCCTTTTCTCCTTGAGACTGTCTGCCCCCCCCTGCCTCTGAAATATCTTCCTCTTCCTCTTCGACCACCTCTTCCTCTTGTAGAATCTTGAGCAGGATGCTTTTCTTCGTGAGCAAGGCACACAACCTCTTCAGAAGATTCAGGGGCTTTCTTCTTTCCAAAAGCTTTCTCTCTTTCAGCAAACTTTTTCACAAGAGAGTCAAAGGTGATATCTTTGAGATTTCCATTTGCTTGCAATGACTCAAGATAATTGGAGTCAGTAGGATAAAGTGCCTTGAGAAAAGTGATAAGAGGAATATCCAATTCAACCTTAGTGGATTTGATATCATGCATTATGACTTTACTTCAGATGCAAGAGCAAGAGGATCATTATTTTGCAGTTCAAGAGTGAAGAGTTTAATCATGAGTTAAACAACTTCAAGCGCAAAATGTGAGTCATAGAGTTCTTTCAGCTTTTGTAAGGCTTCAAAGGTAGTTGAAAATGACGAAATATGGCGACTCACCTCTTCATTTACATATGCTGCGATTAATGCATAAGCTTTGCTGTTTTTGTTTTCCCAAATGACGAGCTCTTTGTTTGAGGTAGGCTGTACTAGGTCATTGTCTCCATCTTCGACACACACTCCTTTCCACGACTCATTGAAAATGAGGGTGTGTTTTATCATCCGAGACCATTCAAGATAGTTCTCCTTGCCAGTGAGAACTATTCCCACCATAGATATGATTGAATGCATTATGTAAAAAAAATTACTTTTGCTGATAGAATAATACTTCCGCCAATATATAGTAAAATTGTACTAAAAAAGACATTCTCAAAAGATTTCAAATCCACCATGTGACCCATATAAATCCATCATTATATAAATCCACCTCATATAAATCAATCTCATATAAACCTCATATAAATCCACCATATAAATCTCATATAATCCTCATATAAATCCACCATATAAATCTCATATGAATCTCATATAAACCTCATATAAATCCACCATATAAATCTCATATGTTATACGTCCCCTTTATATAGAAAACTCAATTATCATACGTCCCTTTGTATATATAATCTTTTCACCACTTAAAAATGTCATTCGGTCTTCATAAAAGGAATTACAATTTAAAAAACATTATTTAACGGTTTCCTCAGATTCGCTACACTTGCAGATTCTAGTTTGAAAATCGAATGTGCGCCAAGAAATTTACCAAACAACATGCGGTCCAGCAGCGCCCTCCATGCATCTGAGTCAATTCTATGCCACAAATCTTTAAACAGGTTACATGCGTCGTCAATTTCTGGCAGAATTTCTCAGACAAAAACTTGTTCTAAAGCATTCCACTTAATAGCGCATAGATTTACCAACGGGCCACCGGAGCAGGACTTCATTCCACATTTCCGCCATCTAGTTTGCAGAACGAATGAACAGTGACAGGCTATAAAACGGATTTGCTGTAGATTGAACAGCGGCATCAAGGGCAAATGCAAATCGAGGGGCCTATTTTCTTGACCAAAGCCGTGAATGTTCAATCGCAAATTTTCACAAAAGGGGTAGCACAATATGCAGCGCTTTGACACCAGAGAGCAATCAACGCATTCAAAAATGTATTGAATACGGATGTTCTGTCCAAATGCTGCGCTAGACACTACAGAGGGCATGGCTGGGTTGTGGCAGAGGAACGTTTCAGCAGATTAGAATACGTGGAGCAGGCTACCAACATTTAGCAGAGAATACGTGGAGCTGGCTAGCATACCAGCATTCAGGTGAACAGGCAGCGTTCAGGCTACGTGGAGCAGGCTAGCATACTAGCGTTCAGGAATAAAAACGCATATGACAGAGAATGCTAGCGAATAAAAATGATAGACAGGGCCAGTGTTGAGAAATAAAAATGCATATGACAGACCAGCGTACAACCCACAACAACAACACTGAAGGGAGTTACAACTATTTTGAGAACTTGGCTCTGATACCATGTCAGGCCAGGCAGTAACTCCACAAAGCAAAAACTGATTCGTGTATTATTTCACAAGGTAGGTCTTCATTATATACATGAGGGAGAGACTGTTCAATTCATCTCCCTATGACTGTTCATATTTCTAATTTATTTATTTACATAAATTCACCCAATCACAAGGATTAGGTGTTAACAGATGATAAATATGATTATGGCAGATTTCACGTTAAAACACTTGGTGATACTATATTTTTTGATTTTTCATATATTTTTTAATAATGTTAATTTGTGACAATTCTATATAAAACCAAATACAAATGATCATTTGTTATATATGTCCCATAAAAAATAAAAATAAAAATTTAAAAAATTTTAAAATTATTTTCGAATTTTCAAAATATTTAATTAAATATTTAAATTGTAATTACTTTAATAAATTTTAAAGTTTCTTTTAACTAATTGAATTCAACTTAGTTTCACTTCTTCCTTTTTTTTACATGTGGGAAAAACTAAGACAACCATCCCTAGCTTTATTCACAAATGGAGACTGACTCATCAACTTTATTATTCAAAGAAAACCACGACACTGAAATACCCTGCTAGTGGTCCGTAAAGAGGTAGACTTTCACTTATCAACTTTATTATTCAAAGAAAACCACGACACTGAAATACCCTGCTAGTGGTCCGTAAAGAGGTAGACTTTCACTCATCAACTTTATTATTCAAAGAAAACCATGCCACCTGGAATAAACGCCACTGAAATACCCTGCTAGTGGTCCGTAAAGAGGTAGACTTTCACTCATTAACTTTATTATTCAAAGAAAACCATGGAATAAACGCCACTGAAATACCCTGCTAGTGGTCCGTAAAGAGGTAGACTTTCACTCATCAACTTTATTATTCAAAGAAAACCATGCCACCTGGAATAACCTGCTAGTGGTCCATAAAGAGACAAACTTTCACTCCTTCCAGATACCTCTGGGTCTTGAGCCCTACTCTCTTTCCTTACTTGAGCTATACTCTCTTTCCTTACATCTCAAGAAAACAAACTCTTAACCAAACAAAAAAAATAATTTTAAAACATACTTGGATCCATTTTTAATTTAACTTAACATATATAAACCCAATAAAAATATAATTATAATTTTTTTTTTTTACATTAAATTTCCAATGAATGGGATAATAATTCTTTCTTAAAAACTATCATGCCAATGGTAAGTGAGAAGAGCTTTACCCGAATTGTCAATGCTTAGCTTCCAATGAATGAGAGAGCTTTCATTAAATAGAAAATCATATTTATTGAATCATGGCTGAAGGCATCAAGTGGGAAGAGGATGCTAAACCCTTTCTTAAACCTCAACTCGATTCCTTTCGCGGGGACAAAACCATGAGCGACGGGCCGAACGATCGATCAGTCAAGCACAGCGTCACATGATCACTTCTCTGAAAGGTTTGCTACAAATTTCTGAGATTTTTTTGACCAAACATAGCAGGGGAAAAACACGAGAGAAAAGCTATATATGGCACGAATTAAATCTATATACCCTGTAAAAATTTATCAGAATACCCTAACGAGAGTCATTTCCTCGCATTTTTCGGCACTTCCACAACCCTATTTCGACGAGCCAACAAGTAATTTGCCTTTAGAGAATTCGAGGGGATCAAAACACAAAGACCAACATGCGAAAACATCGCAGAAGGACGTCATTAATGCGCTTTTGAATGAGACCAGGGTTACCGAAGCCAAGCGAATGTATGACAAAATGGTACGTAGTAATTTCATCCCAGATACTTCTACCCACAACACAGTGATTAATGGGTTTGCAAAGGCTGGACGAGTTGAAGATGCCTTGAACCTCCTTCAGCACATGAAACAGAAGGGTGGATTTTCACCAAATACAGTGACTTTCAATGTTTTGCTCGGTGAACCCAGCAAATTAGGCCATGTGGCTCGTATTGAAAATATAGTAGATCTGATGATTGATGATGGTTGTGCACCTGATCATGTCACTTCTGATTTGTTAGTTCGTGCATTCTGTAATGCAGGCAGAGATGAGGAAGCCTGCAATATTTTTGTTGAAATGGTGAGATATGTTGTTAATCCAGATATGAGTACTCTCAATTTTCTCATCAGGCATTTGTGTAAGGCTGGGAAGATTGACACAGCATATACGTTTCTGGAGGAAATGAAGGGTCTAAACTGCAAGATGGGTCTAAATTGCAAGCCTGATATTGTCACTTGTAGCATTCTGATGGATGCTCTCTGCAATGGCAAACATATGAGAAAAGCAAGAAATTTGTTGGATAAGATGTTAGAGTCTGGGTGCAAGCCTGATAGCTTCTTATACAACACCCTAATGAAGGGTTACTGTAAAATCGATAAGACCAATGAAGCCTTGGAGGTTTATAAGAAGATGGACGCAGAGGGGTGTGCTCCTGATGTCGTAACATTTAATACTCTCATATTTGGGTTGTCCAAGGCTGGGAAAATAGATGAAGCCAAGAAGTTTCTGAAGCTCATGGTCAGGAAAGGGCATTCTCCCGATGTCATTACTTACACTTCACTTATGAATGGGATGTGTAGAAAAGGCGATGCCATGGGAGCTCTTGCGTTGTTAGAGGAAATGGAACAATCTGTGTGTCATCCTGATGGTTGCACGTACAACACCCTTATGCATGGCCTTTGTATGTGTCAGCACTTACATCAGGCCTTGAAGCTGTATGAGGTGCTGAAGTCGAAGGAAGTTGATCTTGAGAGTGGCACCTATGCGGCGTTTCTCAAGGCACTTTGTAGAGCAGGGAAAGTGGCTGAAGCATATGAAGTCTTTGATTACGTGTTAAACAGGAAAGCATTACCAGATGTTGTAGCATATTCTGTTTTGGAAAATTCTCTGAAGTTTTTTAAGAAACCTCGTTTTTCGAGGTAGTTCCTTCAAGTTTGTTCTCTCTGGTCAAGGTTATCTTGAGAGTGGTACCTATGCGGCATTTCTTAAGGCGTTTTGTAGGGCAGGGAAAGTGGCTGAAGCATATCAAATTTTCGATTACATGTTAAACTGGAAATCATTGCCAGATGTTGTAGCATATTATGTGTTGGAAAATTCAATGGGGTTTTTTAAGCAACCTCGTTTATCTAGGTAATTCCTTCAGTTTATTCTTTCTGGTCAAGGGTTTGCTTGAGAGTAGTACCTATGCTTGCCAGATTTTGTAGCTTATTCTGTGTTGGAAAATTCTCCAAAGTTTTTTAAGAAACCTCGTCTATCTGGGTAAATCCATCAGTTTATTCTCTCTGGTCAAGGGTTATCAAAGGAGTTCAAATTTTGTGCATCTGATTTGATAGCACTTTGCCCTCTGGTCCACCTCATCCAAGGTAATTCCTTGTTATCTATTTGATTGCTGTTGCTTTTCTGGCATGCCTAATGGCAATATACCTCTCTATTTGGAATTTCTGAGTCTTGATTGCTGATAAGTCTATATTGTTTGAGTTTGAGTCCCACGTATAGCTGACCAGCAATTGCGAAAGAATAAAAATCTGACATTTTGTTTTAATGCATTAACTTTTTGGTTAAACTGTTGTCAACATGTTGCAATTGTACTGTTTTTTCTTCACTTTGGTACGGACCACAAGCAATGGCAGTAGTCTAACCAGGCTGCTTTTTTGTCCTGAAAATCATAGAATTTCCGGCAATATTTTGATAAAATCTGGCAGGGATGCTTTTTTGCCCTGAAAATCATAGAATTTCCGGCAATATTTTGATAAAATCCGGCAGGGATTTTTGGAAATCGAGGTTAAAGTTGTCAATTTTCAAGATTTTGGATTCCCCAGACGTTTTTGATGGTGCTGAATCCATTTCCACCATCAAAAACATGATTCAAACACTGTTATTGCAAGATTTCTTGAATTTTTTTTGCTTGGATTCCAGCCACTTTTGGCTGTCTGGGCAAATCCTCCACCTCTGTAGACACCCGAGCAATGTGGCTAAGGGATTAGTCTTGTTTTGTGGGTCAGCTAGACAAGAAGCCAGGACTATAATCAAAGCTATATAAGATAAGAAAAAGAGTTACGTTATTTAGCCTCAGTTATACCTGGTGGGTGAACTGCTACAGGAAAACGTGACAAAGAGACAAAAATAAACTTAAAGATCACATCTGTTTTCCCATCCTTTAGCAATCAACAAACTGGGCTACCTTCTGTTTGAGAAGCTTCTCCATGAGACTCATGTCGGATGAAACCTGTTCACTTTTCTCAGCTATCTCTTTATAGCTTTTTTCTGTTTGTTTCTTCACAACAATCCATTATCCGTGTGTCTCTTCTTCATAGTGAAGAGGCAGGGAAGGGGCCAATGTCAAGAAGAGGCAGGGAAGGGGCCTTTGACATTGGAGCCATGAACATTGGATTCGTCTCCACCTTAGCTCCAGCTTATGTTGCCCATTATTTTACTTCAATAAGTTAGTGGTGATCTTCCACTCCTTTCCACCAACTAGGTTCCTTGCTTCCTTTTTTTTAATGGTCTTTCCATCCTCACCCTTCACGACCTTTTGGCAAGAAGATGCTAAATGACCATATTTGAAGCAAGAGCAAGATCTACACTTGAAGGCCACCTGCTCATACTTGAGCTTTTGCTTCCAGGTCATGTCTGCCACTTTTAAGCCCTATTATGATGTCTTCTGGCAAACCAGAAGCAAAGTCCATCTCAATGCAGTGTGCACAAACTTGATTAAGTTGAGATCAGTCCATTATTGGTTTTTGGGGCGCAAAAGTGAAATCTTCCAAAAGCGTTATCTATGGAGGTTAGGGATTATGTCCCTAGAAATGCAATGGCAGTTTTAGCAACCTTACCTATAGTGTTGTTGATGAAAAAGCCTGAGGAGGGATCAAAAAGTGGAGACCATGGTTTTACTACTATTTAGGCACAAGCCTTCTTTACCCATAAACCTATTAATTTTTTACCTTTGTTGCTCAGTTAGTTTTGTCCAGCAGTGATGGTGCTCCAGCTTCATTGTTCTTGTTTCCTGTGCGCAGCAGCAGAGAGAGGGCAGTGTGTATGAGGGTGCAGCTCTAGTGGAATAAATGAGGTGCACAACAGTTATGTATGAGAGATATGGAGCGGATGCATGCATGCATGCATCAACCTTACAACAATTCCAGAATTATATTGCTGTTCAGATTTATCACTTGAGTTAGCTTTTATATTTCGGAGTTTGTTTTTTGCATGGATTATCATTTTTAGATTGGGTGCATATCCCTAGGACTTCTAGGGTGCTTTCATGACAACTTGAGGAGGGCTTAGATCCCAAGGAGGAGTGTGCATACATGTGACAGTTATCCTCCCTCTTGGCACTTATATGCATGTAGGATGGTTAAGATTGGATTGAGTCACATTGGGTGCTTCATGCATGTGACCATGTATTTTGTGTCTTCCCTCAGTCTCTTGTATAATGAAAGAGATCCGGAGCTCGCCATTTTGTTGGTTGGCAAGTTTAAGTTCTAAGCTATAACTTTAATTTTTCTTCTTTTGGTAAATAGAAGATAGTTGCAGTATTGAACGTTGTGCATTATGCATTAGTGCTGAAGTTGCTTACCATCGTCTGAAATTTTAACAAAACTCAAGGTATTGATTGAAGAACATGCTCTATCATTTGTTAATCAAATGTCACGATGACAAAACCTGAGTATATGGCTAAATGGCAGCTTTCTTGTGAAGAGAGGTCTTCCAAGTTTGAGAAATCTAGAGGATGGGTATCTGAGAGCCACCACCAAAACACAAGAAATTTGCAAACCAATGCATGAGAAACTTTTGGAAAAACAATAACCTTTTCAACTAAAAAGCAACCTTTAGGAGCTATGAGAACAACGAAGCTCAGAACTATGAGGGCTTGCTTAAGAGATGTACCACTCACAAGGGCTAAAGGAAGAATTGATGAAACAAAGATTTTTACTCTTGAAAAAACTGAGGGATTTATGAGGAATGCACCAAAAACCTTGACAACAAACACCTTGGCTACAACAGATGAAGAGGAAGGAGCCACGAGGACAATGAGGTGGTTAGGTAAAGTCCTAGCCTAGGCAAAGCATCTAACATAAAGTCCTAGCAAAGTGCTTCCTAGAGCATAGGTAGTGAACTCAAAATGGGTGACCTGAAGGAGGACTTGGGGGTGGGCTTTGATCTGCTTATGTGTGCATGGGTAGTGCAATGCAAGGTTCACGCATTCAACCACTACCTCTAGGTGCCCATGTGGCTACATAAATAGGGCAGAAAAGCCCCAATGAGAATTGAACATTGGCCAGTGGTCACCATTGCATCTAGCCCACTTGGGCTTATAATTTGTAGAAAATCCACGAAGTTTTGCAACTATTAATATAAACAATTTGAAACTAATTTCTTTTCATATAGACACATAATTTCTCTACTTATTTTTGCAGTGGAGTAGAAACATAAATAAATACACAATCACACAATTCAATAACACAATTTTTCTAGGAACCCAACTGGGAAAACCGTTTGCTTGATTGAGAATATTATTGAAGAAGAATAAGCAATAGTTCCCTTACAATACAATATAATTTCAATAGAGAATACAATGATCTTGCTTGAACTAAGCTTGAAACAATTTCAAAGACCCTTGCTCTGCTTGCCTTCTTGCCTTGCCTGGATGAGCTCTGAAATCCTTGCGCAAATCCTAGGAAATAAGGCCCTATTTCCTAGTGCATTCCGAAGGCAATTCTTCATTCTTCAATACTTGCTCCCCTTGTTCTTGTTACCCTTACAAGCTCATGCACAATACTTGTGCTCAAGAAGAATGGTTACAACTGTGCCTGCGTCCTCCTTATAAGCAATTCGAATGGCTAAGTCTAGCAAATTATATTTTAGGAATTGATTTTGTGATTGATGAGTTAACCAAGTTAACTAACCCATGCAACTTGTCTCATCTCAATTCTAGAACTTGATATTCAGTGACTTGTCCTTTTTCCAAATTAACTCGCACTACAAGACAATAAACTTGACCTTCCACTTATGCACATTGGTTAACTGCTTCATAACTCCCCCTAACTTTTAGGAACTAATCCTAAATTATAGGAACTTGTCCTAATTTGTAGCGACTCATGCTAAATCATAGGAATTCATCATAATTTATAGGAATTAGCTCCTAACTTATAGGAATTGGTTCCTAACTTATAGGAACTCGAGCATGCTAAGGAAGAACTCGTTGAGGTCCCTTTGATTAAGGCACAAGTCAAGGAACCCTTTCTTGCTATCATTTTCAACATAATCCAAGATTTTGGAAGGTAGATTGGCATTTAAGTATTTACCTTATGGTTTCTTTAAATCCATTTTCAATAAGCGTTTGGCTAATATGTTGAAGCTTGTCCTAGAGTAAAGGGTGTGGAGCTTATGTAACTTGAGCCAAATAATTTTATTTTTTGATTTTTCTTCAAGAAACATGCCATGATGTTGGAGTTTACACCATGCAAGATGAACTTCTTGTGCCTTATGTAGAATTTTTTTACAAATTTGTAGCCCACCTAGTTTCAAGGAATTAGCATAATGTTTAATGCGCACAACCCCGAAGTGTTAGCTGATATAAAAACTGATAATGCTAATTAACTCAAAACCTATAGAACTATTCTACTCCATTTAGTTTTCAGCTGATAAAGAAGAAATAACACAAGCTCACACAAAGTTTACACAATGGTTTTTGGTCAGCTAGACCTTGGATAAACCCTACAATGGGGCAAACCAGTTTAAGGAGGATTTATATTTCCTTCTGAGGAAATTAATTACACAACAATAAAACAACAGGGTACTTATCTCCCCTTTCTTTGCCATTGTTCAACCTTTTGTCATAGAAATTCGTGCCCCACAGCTGTGTTGGAAAATGTAACTAGGTTCGGTCTTCATTAATGTATATGAGTCATCATGAAATGTACTTGTCAAAAGAATAAAGAAAAGAATTTTTATTATTGTATCAATGACTTATTAAAGCATGGGTTTCATGTTTGGGTCATCATTATATTAGTCAAAGTCCCATTGTGGACTTATAGGATTAATATTGAGTCTATAAAGTCATTGTACATTTAAAGAGACCCTTCTTGGGCTTTTGAATCATGTAAAAATGTTTACTATTGAGTCAAATATAATTTATGTAACCTCCACACCAAATCGGCCTAGAAGAGATCAAGTCGGCATAAGGACACCAATTCGACCTCACTTGGAGCCTATAAATAGAAGGAAGTCGAATTCATTTGGAGCATCTCATCTCAAGCTAGTTTGTTATCTCTAAGGAAGCTGGAGAAGTGCGAAGTGGGTAAACAGAAAGCTAAAGGAAGTGTGAGTTGGGTGAAGTCCAGGGAAGAGAAGAAAATTGAAATTTTGGAGCTACTCTCTCTCTGTTTCATGCCCTAGTTTGGGAGATCGAAGTCTTCCAAGTGTTGTTGCTCCCAGTTGCTGCCTAATGCTGTAAGTTGATGCATAGTCGTAGTTGCTGGGGTGAAAGTGCCGCTGCAAAGGGGTCGAATATCTGGAAGGCTGACTTGGTGTGGAGGGAAGGTTTGGTCTTTGTCTAGGTTGAAGAGTCTCAAAGAATACTATTGAAGGAAGATAAATTTTGACTGGGTTTTCCCCTCGAGGGGGGTTTTGCTCTGGCATAGTGCCTACATCTTGTGTCTCTTGTTTTGTGATCTTCATACACATATAATATGGTAATTGCTTGATGAAAGATAAGATAATAAAGAAGTAAAAGAAGCCAACGTAACTCACAAGAAATTATCAAGAAAGAGGAATCAAACCCTGATCTACTTGCATTGATTCTCAACATGGTATCAGAGCTAAGGTCAAGAAAAGTTGAAGATCACTTTGTTGGCATGGATTCTCCCTCTTTGATAAACTACATGAAGATGGATGTCAACACTGCTGGAAGCTAGATCAAGAAGGTCATCTACTACTTATTCAACAAAGTCAAAAGTCAAGGGTTCTTGGATGCTCTTACAGGTTCTCTTAGTGATGACAATGCATGGATCGTTGATAATGGAGCATCAAGACACATGACAGGAGAAAGTAAACAACTCCATACACTATCAAAAGAGCCATCTTCTCATGCAGCGGAGTTGGGTGACAACAAAAGCTCTGCTGTTAGAGGCCTAGGATCAACATCGTTGAAGATGGAAAATGGATCGAAGCTGCACGTCAACAACATTCTATATGTTCTAGGTTTGAAAAATAATTTTCTTTTTTATTTATTGTTTAGAAGATAAAGGGGATAAAGTTGCTTTTGTTGATGGAAAAGTATTGGTTTGGGGAAAAGACTTTAGCATTGATAAAGCTAGGGTTATTGGAGTTTGTGAAGGAAGCCTCTATAGGGTTATTACACCACCTCCTCAAGCTTTGGTTCACATGGAAATCAATCCCATTGAGCTATGGCATAGGAGGTATGGTCATCTATATCGTAACGTCATCCCTACTCTTAGTCAATTAGTTCATGGCATCCCTAATATGAAGTTAGATCATGGAGTGTGCAAGGGATGCTCTTTAGGAAAACATACAAGAAAGCCATTTCCGAATAGTGAAACTAGGTCTAAAGAGATATTAGACCTCATCCATTCTGATGTGTGTGGGCCCATGTTTGACAAATCACTTGTAGGTCATCTCTACTATGTAACATTCATTGATGACCATTCTAGAAAGACATGGCTCTACCTTCTCAAAACAAAAGATGAAGTCTTTGAAAAGTTCAAGGAGTTTAGGTCCAAAGTGGAAACCCTAACCGAAAGAAAGATAAAAACTCTAAGGTCTGACAATGGTGGGGAATACACTTCTAAGGAATTGATTGCATATTGTAAGAAAGCATCAATTAAGAGGGAGCTCATTGTTCCCTATTATCTTGAACAAATTGGAGTCTCTGAAAGGAAGAATAGGTCAATTGAAGAAGGCATTCGAACAATGCTCCTTGATCAAGACCTACCAAAATTCTTATGGGGAGAAGCAACAATGACAGCCGTGTACATTCAAAATAGAAGTCCTCATAGAAGTCTTAATAATATAATACCCGAAGAAGTATTTATAGGAAAGAAGCCAAGTGTGGATCACCTCTGAATCTTTGGAAGTCCAGCATGCATCCATGTTCCAAAGGACAAGCAAAAGAAGTTGGATTCGACAAGTATCAAGGGAATATTCGTTGGATATAGTCTCTCCTCAAAAGCATATAGAATCTACATTAAGGAAGGAAGACATATTGAAGTAAGTAGGGATGTCATATTCGATGAAAATCAAGCCTACAAGAAATCAAAGGATATTCCTATTGATTTTGATGACAAAGAAGTTCCAATATTTGAAGAAGAAGATCATCATGAAAACCATACTACAAATCAAGAAGAAGGATCAAGTGAGCCTATTCAATCGGTAGTCATCCCAGCCACAAGGAAAAGGCCAAATTGGTTAAAAGCTACATTAGAAGATGCTAAAGGACACGAAGTTGTGAAAGGAATCTTAAGGGAAAGTAAGAGACCAAAAACATATTCTGGTTATGCTGCATACATGACAAAATTGAAGTCGAACCATCTACATTCAAGGAAGCTGCTCATCAAGAGGTTTGGAAGAAAGCGATGTAGGAAGAATATCAATCCATCATGAAGAATGGGGTTTGGGAAATCGTTCCTAAACCTAGTGACAAATTGGTTGTCACCTCTAAATGGATCTATAAGATCAAACATGCTGTTGATGGAAGTATAGACAAGTACAAAGCTAGATTCGTTGTAAGGGGTTTCTCTCAAACATAAGGCATTGATTATGAAGAAACCTTTGCACCCACAATAAGGTACACTACCATTAGATCCTTGGTTTCATTGGCTGCTACAATGGGTTGGAGTATCCATCAAATGGATATGAACACCGCATTTCTGAATGGGACCATTGCTGAGGAAGTGTATATCGAACGACCTGAAGGTTTTGAAGCTATGTTGCAGGAAACGTGGTATAGAGTACGAAACGCGGAAATGCGTTTGGTACGACCCTGAAACGTGTTTCTGGCCGTACTGCCACGTTTCCCGAAACGGAAACATGGCCAGTACGGCCGGAAACGCGTTTCAGGGCCGTACAACCCACGTTTCCTCGTTAACTTGTGTTTTTTTGAAGGTATGTTAGTGACTTCTTGTTGCTTCTAAATGCGTGTCTAAAGTTATAAAAGTGAATTTTTGCCCTAGTGTTGATATGCAGTTCATCAGGAAGTTTGGGGGATATGCA
>APFE030899315.1:1468-44391 GCA_000404065.3 Pinus taeda
CTTTCAAAAACTTCAAATGCTACTTAAAACAAACTTTGCAAAGGAGATGTTTTTGTATTTTCCCTATTTAATAAAGCATATAAAACTATTTTAACAAAAGCAATTGCAAACTTTATAAAAATCTACGAAAAACTCACTCAAAAGCAAATCAAAAGGAAATTTACCTAAAAGCAAATCTAAAGAGGAAAAGGCCTACTAAGATGATTCCAGGTTGTTTTACTCGGTAACAATCAAACCAAGGACCAGTTCATGCAGAATCAAAAACCAGTCAAAAACAAAAGTCAATCTCTTTTGTTCTATTCTTAAGAATGAAATTCACAACTTCAATCAACAAGCTTCTTCGAAATTCCGCAAAGAGACAACACAAAGGTAGGTTGTTCACACAGGTAGACTTTATGATAGGTCCGACTCCTAAGAAGACTAATAAAACCAGAGAGATCCAAGGTTTCACAACTTCTAAAGTCAAAGTCACTACAGGACCAATGCAAAAATCAAACCCTAAGGCTAGAACTTCTATGAATTTCACTAAAACTCTTGACGCTAACGAAGCAAGTTCAGGTGAAGATCTCTGACAGATAACCAGTGGATTTGGGCAGTAAAAACTAAAGAAAGACAAAATCTAAGGGAAAAAATGGAAAAAATGAAATTTCTCAATTTTTGACAGGTATGCAGGCAGCCTGTCTCACAGGTGCGGCACGCTCTGTGTACAAAGCTGCAGTGCGTACAGGTACGCACTGTGCTCAACTCAAAGGGTGCGTACTACTGAAAAATTAAGAAAAACTAAAATCTAACTTAACTCTAAGCTAGCCCACCCAAATACACAGTTAAACAGTCAAAAACCAAAAAAGAAATGACTCTTTTCAGGTCAAAGTGTCACTCAAAGGAAAAATCAATCACATTAATTGAGTCCCCAGTGGAGTCGCCAATTTGTCATGCGGAAAGAGTTAATCTTGCGGACAAAAATAACCTCCCTAGAAGCCTAAAGACTTTCTAGTGACAAACAAGACAATTAAGAGCAATCCTTCTCTGAACATGCATTTACCATACAAGAAATCAATTGTTTTAGATCCTACCTGTAGTCCAACGTTGTTGTAGTAGTCGAGCCTCGTCGATCCAGATGAGCTCCTCCTTCACTTAGAAACATGCATTCACTAACAATCAAATGATTCCATAGCACCTGAATATCTCATAAAATAAAACATATTCAACATACAGGCCAAGGAGTATATGAAACAACTCATTAATAACAAATTGTTGAGAAGAATGGACTTATTTGTATTAATAGGAAACAAAAGAAACCTTTACAACCTGAGCCTTGGTGTTGTGCAAGTTCATCCCAGGGTCCAGCAAGAGTTTTCCTTTACTTTGATAAGCTCACCCACTTCCAAATGAAACAAGAAAGGTTGGGAATCTCTCCTCACAAGCTTCTACAAGGAAGTCCTAATTCCAGCAGCATCTACCCTTTGGAATGTTCAGCTTTCAACCTCCCCTCCTCTGGCCCAATGCCTGTATTTATAGTGTTCTAGAGGAAGTTAATCAGGTCCAACATCAATGGGATACTCCCTCTTTTGGATGGGGTAGCTCCTCTCTTGATGGGATAAGTTCCTCTTTCATAGGGATGCATGAACCATCTGGAGGCGCTCAATACACATCAAAAATCTTCTAGAATGTTCTAGAAATGACCACAAGTAACTTTTTTAAGATGAAACTCGCGCCTTTTGACCTTTACAGGGGTACGCACCCAACCCTGACATTACAGAGCGACAAGTACGCAGGTATAATGAACTTGGAGTGCGTACACGCTACGTAAGGTAGAGAGAACCTGCGTACCAGAGATTAAACATGTTTTTTGATGACTTTCTCTCTTTTTTGAAGTTTGACATGGAGAGCAGAGGTATAAGGCTTGCCAAGGAGGATAATATGACTGTTGATGGAGCCATACTAACTGCAGATAGTCATGGTGACAAATTTTAGTGTAACAATGACGTCCCGCACCGTCTCCCCTATGTCATGTAGATCCCCCTTAGTGAAGGTGATCAGGTCGAAAGAAGTCTTAGAGGCTTTCAACTTCTTCCGTGGCCCCACCTGCTCTCTCAGGCGCTGTCACTTGAGTTGTGTGGACATTGTCTGTGGGTCCGCGCCACCTTCCTCTAGATCTGTCTCCTACACGGGCGAAGGTGACTTTGCTCCTTCACGGTCCTTCTCTGTAGCCTTTTGTTGTTCTTCTGCTGCCTTCGTAGTGTCCTATGCCTCTTGCGCCTTTGTTGTTGCTACTTTTTTCCTTCTCTTCTCCGCCAACTGCATTTTTCCTCCTCCTTCTTCCTCTGCATAGCAGACTTCTCTGATTCCACTGTGGAGCTGGCAGGAGCACGCCACTCCAATGACCACGACTCAAGCACGGTGAATATGACATCGCCCATGGCCAGGTAAGGTAGCTCATTCCATTTCTTTGTTGGGTTCTTGCGTGCCCTGATATATACATGATGGAAGTTCGCCTTAAACTCCGTGAAGCTCTATAGACTATTATAGACAATGGGTGATAACTGCAGCTTGCAGTTAATCCCCAATTTGATGTTCATCTCCATGAACACCCAAAATATCTTGTTGTCTCTAATCCTCTATGCGTCTTTAGTTGCCCACAGCGAAGCGTACTTCGCTGCCTCTGGAAGATCCTTCGCAATCATTGGAAACTGGCTGTGCTTGGGCAATTCCCAAGCCACCATCACTATGGACAGTAGAAGCCATGCATAGTGGAAAGTCTTCCCCTGTTCTTGTGCTTTGCGACAATTTTCCAAGAATTCTCGGCACAAGTAATCTGCCCAGTTAAATTGGACCCCCTCTGCATACTGTGCGGAAAGTGCAACCACCAACGTGGGCACCTCATCTGTGCGGCACTTCTACATGACTTTCCTAGCCAATATATGCGTCGTGACTTTGAATGCAACATTATTGATACTAGAGATTGTGTACCCTCTCTTTTTCTTCTCCATCTTGAACCTTTTCTTCATGGCCTCTGCGATAGCCAAATCATCACTTTTACCCTCAGATATGTTCACTGGATCCTCCCCTTTGAAAGGGAGCCAGGTAATTCTGTGAATTAGATGGTCTGTGATGGGGATGGGCTCCTCCAGCCACAAACACCCATCATGCACCAGGTAGAGCAGCGTCCTGATGACAAAGATAGTCACTGAGGCATAATGGTAATGCAACACCCAGAGTAGGTTTAACAACCTTGCTTTCTCTACTCCTCGCAACCACTTGTGCGGCTCCAACTCTATGACTCCCGTCGCTATATTTTCTTTGGCCACATTAGTTGCACAGTTGCCAGATGTGGGAATTTCTCATGGTCCACGAGATCCTAGTCTTCAAATTTTAGAACTAGCACCCGTCCCAAGTGCGCTCCATCAAAAATGATATCATCGAGTAGCAGCGGAGTCTGAAGAGAGCTCTTGCTCTCATATACGTCCTTGGGCACCCTTGCTTTCCCCTTTCATGGAGACATATGCAGGGAACCTAGTCATAGGGTCCACACCCTAGGTTTCTGCCTCCATTTCTTCGTCCTCCTCCTCTTCCACCAGGGTTTCCTCAAGGTCTTCCTCCTCCTCATTGGCTTCCAAATTGATCACCTTCCCCATTTCTTCCATGGTAAGTTTAGTTCTTAGCGGGTTTCTAGGGGACACGTGCACTGATACCATAGGCTTCTTATATTTATTGTGTCTCGGTGTGCGTAGCGATTTAGGGATTTCGACGACTATCCCAGTGCTTTCTAGGTTATCTCCTATCGTCATGGCCTGCGCGAGCTCTTCAGCAGTCATCTCTCTAATATCCATGGCTTCCTCAGATGTTGCCATATTGTTGTTCCATAAATCTCTCAACAGCTCAGGTAAGTGCTCAAACAATGCCTTCGACTTCAAAATATCGAACAAATCAAGGTTCATGAATGTCTAGGCACACAATAGCTCAATTCTCAAATGGCCAAGTGTTGTTTGCTGGGTAGCCCTTTGCAATTTATAGCGTCTTTTGAATTCGAATTCAACCATCCCCCTCAAATCGGGTCCATTAATGCTCCCTTGGCAGTGGGTTTCCCTAAATATAGCCCATAAAGTTCACCTTAAATGCCTGTTGCCCGCTCCGTTTGGTCTCAAACCAAGCATCACATTGTGAATAGTGACTATAATGGTCACTTTCCAGCCAACCCATGCAGCAGCGAGCTACCCTTGCACTATCACAGACCCTGTGACACCTCGCTACTGTGCGTAACTCTCGGGCAGAGTAGTTTATAGTCCCGCGCCTCCTTTCAGCTGCCTGGAGCACTAAGACTATGCTTCCCGCGACTAGTCAGATGGGCAGGCCACTTGTGTAAGGCTTCAATCGACTACCATTTAATTTTCCTGGGAAGAGTTCTCCATTTAACTTTACCAACTACACCGCACCACCATATGTGATTTCCTTAATAACATATGGTCCCATGCCATGCAACAAACTGAGAAACTCTCGGCGATGGTGCCCAAGTCTGTCAATGTATTCGAGCTCATCCTGCTCTATAACTAGGGTCTTTTTATTAAGGAAGTCCTTCTTTATTCCTTCCTCAAGCTTCTTGACATCTACTTCTACCATGACGCTTTTTTCCCTCAACCAAACTCTTTCATTCATGAGTTCTTGGAGCATAAGATCACCTTGCTGGATCTCCTCATTGAGTCCCAATTGTTCGTCTTCGAGCTCTTCCAATGACGTGAGCCTTTCTTCCAGGGCTTCGCTGTCTGTTACCCCTATGAGCACCACTATGCGCAGACTAGACATGATAGACTCCATAGGTATTACGGCCTCTACTCTATCAAACAACCAAAAAGGCATCTGTCTGAGTACGCGCAGGTCCCAACCACTTCTCTGCGTGTTGCATACCTTGTTCAACGCATTGCACACCTTGTCAAATGCTTCTGCATCGATAACCTTCTGCAGTATTGTTCTTCCCACATACTATCTATCCAACCTTAAGAGGCAACGGCACATATGCCCCCCCAACACAAGCTTATTGACCATACCTCTTAGTGCAGAGTTCATGCGGATCCACGTAGGTTGTTTTCCATATGTCGGCATCCACTTGGCTAGATGTGCACGCGGATTATCCTGTCCATTGTATTTATGTGTTAATCACACTCTAGGCTTCCCAAACTGTGTGCGCATCATTCTCCTACATTTTCACCAGTCCTCAAAGCTCCCTTTATGCGTACCCCACCACTTCACAGTCATAGCGTGCAGTACCCAATTCAAGGCTTTGAATCATTTCTTTTCCGGCACCGCCCTTTAAAATTTTTCCAAGAAGGTATCTACCTTTCTTACCCCATCATAAGTAGGCAGGTCCCTTACTTCTGTTGATATGTAGCACAGCGACCTTGTCATCATATTACAATTCAGTGTAGTCACCTCATGTAACCGGTTCTTCCATCGCTCCATTTACTCATCCAAATCTGAGGTACAGGAGCTCTCACGCTCCCATGCACATCGTCCATCTGCAGTGGGATTTACCTACTCTTGGTTTTGTGTTGTTATCTTATAGATGTAGTCCAAATCATCATCACTTTCATAGTCGCGCACCAACTCTGTATAGCGCAATCCTTCAGCAGGGTACAGAGGTATAACTACGTGTAGTGACTCCTTTTCAAAAATCATCTTGTGCTTCTTCAGATTAATCACCCTGCTCATGTCAATGGCCCAATCAATTCCTAAGAGCGCGAGATAGGAATTGTTGTCATCAACAATCTCTATTACTTGAAAGTATGCCAACACGCTCACTCCCTCAATATCCACAGTGATTCCCTCCAATCACCCCATGGGTATTATTTTCTATTGGTTCACCATTCGCAGTTGAATAGGGGACCACTGTAGCGTAGGCCTCCTCATGCGCTCCAATGTCTACTTTAGCAGAACATTCGCATTCGATCTTAAATCTAGAATTACTTGGTCCATCTCATAATCACCAATCTATGAAGTTAACCTCATTTCTCTTCCCATCCTCATCTTATGCTTCCCAATCTTCCGGACTATGCGTGGTTCTCCTAGCGCGGTCCCATCACATCTATTAATGAGTTCCTATAATCACTTTATAGCCTTACTATCGCACAATAACTTCATTCATGTTTCTAGGAACGTCGTGAGCATAGATCAGTCAATCTCCGGCTCTGGTCTATCTTTGCTTCCTGAAGTGGAGGCATCAGCAAAGCTCTTCTTAGCTTCCATGAAGGTTTCTTTAGTGCGCTCTAAATCAAACTCTGCTTCTTTCACCAGAGCTTTGTGAACCCAAGTAACATCTTTGGGTTGTTTGCCTTTGTCATCTCCCAACACGATTCCACTTTGGAGCATAATGTTCATATTCAGATCTTCCTCACGTGGCTCAGACCTTATCATCTACAAGTTCTAAGTCAAGGGGGGTGGTAGTGATCCTTTGTCGCGTATCCAAGCTATTAGCGTAGGACAATCTTCCATCTCATGATAAAAAAAGGTACAATACAGACATGATGGACATGTTGGGTTCATACAATCACGAGCATAATGACCTGGCCCTCTGCAATTGTAGCATATCAAATCTTTGTGACCTCTTCTAGGTCCTCCTCCACCTCAACCTTGTCCACGCCCTTGAAATCTTGTTCGCGCCATTCTTGCATTTCGGTCTAGGGGTCATGTTTCAGCGTGAACTCTATAGGTGGGAGTTATATCCATCATTAGCACATAGCTTCTACAAGTGCACTCATCATGTCCCACTTACCTATAAAAGTCATAGAACAATTACTACGAATTTTGTGTATACTTCTGTAACAAATGGCAGTTGTCTGTAGCATGTTTCCCTCCTACTTGAAAAATTGAGCACCAAAAAGTAGGCACTATGCTAGGTCCTGCTTGTGCTTTTGGCCTTAACGACATCAGTCCTCCTCTCGCGAGGTAATTTGCGAACAACGAGCAATGGTCCTTATCATGACCCTAGCCCTTGCATTTTACGCACCACACCTCTTCGCGCACTTTCGGGTGAGCTATCCAGTCCTGTTTTAGACTCTGCATCTCAAGACATAATTGTTTCAACTGTGCATGGATCTGTTGAACTCCCAAGTTAGGATACTGCATTGGGGTCTCATGCAGCCTCATCATGATCTCTAAGGCCTCTGCTTGAGTCATTAACTTCTGTTGTGATAACGGACTCCTTAAATGTGGCGTTAGCAATGCTGCAAACCATTCACGATGTTGTCCATCCATCATATTCATATTAGCTTCGTGAATCGTACACTTCAACCTCTAATCCAACTCCCAAGGAGTTTCACCTGGTAGCATCATGATTTCTTTGAACCCAATGATCAGCTGTGCTTTAGACTTTGGCCTACTAAATTCTCTGTTTAGTGCTTCTTAGATATCCACGATTCCTGCATTTTGATTATCGTTGGAGTGCTTAATATACGAGGCCAGCAAGCGGTCTTGCAGGGTGCTAACTAGTGTCGCTTTCTTTATATTGTCATATATATCTCCCCGCGCTTCCCATACGGCTCTTACCACAAACCAAAATTGGTCTGGATCCTCATTTCCCACTCCCTTGAACACAGGAAACTTTATCGTGCTTGCCATATTGACTCGCAGTGGTGGTAGAGGTGGTACAGGTGAAGATGAAGATGAAGGCAGTGAAGGTGGTGGTGGTGTGGGTGGGGGTGGTATTCGTCGGATTCTTTTCCTTATCAAGTGGATTGCACTTCACAGCGAGACCTTCATGAGTTCTTCCTCGTCCCCTCGCAGAGGTGAAATCAAGGGGCTAGTTTCTAGTCACTTATTTCCTTCGTTCCTGTAAGTTTTTCCACTTCGCGTAGCCTCAAACATCAAGGTAATTAAATAATCCTCTTTACACACAATAACATTTTAATCCAAGTATTCAAGGAATTTACGTACTTACCTCGCGGTCCCTTGAGAAAGCGTCACTCTACCTTGCCATAGCTGACAGAAGTATGTACCGCGAACTTACTAATGAATCCTCCTATAATCCGATTGAGCCAGTGATCAACAACATGCGTGATCTAAGCCTTTGATGCTTCCAATCTCCGCACCAAATCTGGGGTCCACGCAATAGGAATTTTGAGCTTCCACCTTCCTTGGCTATCTGCTAGCTTCGTCATCCACTCATACAGCTCGGTAGGGAAAGATGCGAAAAAGATTTCATGGATCTCTATGTATAGGTAGAAGTCTAACCACTCTTCTTTTATCAGTCATGGATTCCTGTTCTCCTGTGCCGTGAACTCGTGAATTCTCCTATCCAACCAACCTTCAATTTCCTTCTTAGTTGGATTCCAATTATATGACATCAGGCATGTCTATGCATATTCCGGTCTTGGCAACAGAACCATTTTTTGGCTTGGTGGGGCTTGACCCAGGTTTGGAGTTAATTAGCCAAACAAATCCCTACACTACTGGCCCTTTCAGCATCAACCTGTGGTGCACGGATTGAAGTCTCACTGGAAGCAGTATGGGGGGATGCTAGAACCAAGTTTCCAAACCTTGTAGATGTCTGAGGGGTCGATTTAGTCCAACTGTGCCTACCTTTGTGCAAGTTATTTTTTGCACTGTTCTGACCTACGAGATCTTCACGATCTATTATAATCACCTGTGCACAGCCCTAACCAGGGGCTGAGAGGCTTTTGTGTTGCGATGGAAGCAATCTATGGTAATTCCCCAAATTACATTGCGTATCTTACTTATCTTCTTACATATGTTAGTTAACTTCGCGTAAACAGATACTTTATCTCACATTTACTTAATCAAGGCAATCATATATGTTTGCACATCATATAAACAATATAAATGTAATTTATACCCAATACATTCAATGCATAAAATAGTAAGTAAATACATAGGAATGGTATAAAACTCCTCTTTATTAATGCTTCAACGGTTACAGACTCAACCTGCCCTGTGCACTTAGCTTTAGGGGTCCATGCACTCAGCTGCAGACTACTAGGCCTCTGCGCACTCAGTTGCAGAGCCTTCTCCTACTCTAAGACCCAATGACTCGACTCTACACATAGATCTTCCACTATCCTTCTATTCCATCATCATTCTACTTCCATTATTAACTCTATTATTATTTCTACTAATTATTGCCTCGCTCTATTTATACAATCCCATGGTCCGCGGACCATGGGTAGATTTCTAAAGCCCACATTATATTACAAAATTGAGGGTGGACAACCCTATGACTCATTTACAACTTCACGCTCGACACCCACAAAATGCGGAGTCTTTACATCGGATTTACAATTTTTAGCCAAAATTTGGGCTTTTAGCTCCAAAACTTCGCTTGGGGGATCTCGTGCCCAACAATTTTCTAGAAAAAAAACTCTTTAGAGATGTATCCCACTGAATCAAGACAACAATAAATATAACTTGAGGCCAAGGAGGGGCTCAAAATGTCCCACTATAGATAGAAATTCTTTGATACCTCTTAGAGAAAACCTAACCAAAGTAACATAGGTCCATCCATTGTAACCACATTGTGTAAGAGGAAGAGACTAAACCACATCAGTAAATATTCTAGAGATAGCAAAAGACATTATAGAAAAAATGAAAGAGGCCTAGTTAGAGGTGACCATTTAGACATATAGCCCTAACTACCAACACAAGATAGAATATAAAAAGAGGGAAGAGAATTTGAGGCTCAAGAGGGGCTCATTTGTTTCCACTATAGATGGAAAAAATTAGTGATAATTTAGAAATATTATGTTGGTTCCCTAGAGTCACACCACATTATGTTGTAATGTAGAGCTTGGGAAAATCTAAGTTTGATTTTATTTGTTGCTATGCCTATGTGCTAGTGACCTTATTTCCAAGGCTCAAGTACAATTTTGATTTGCTAGTAACCTTATTTCCAATTCTTTATTTATAAATGGTAATGTTAAAGTGTTTACTCTACTAGCATCACTATATATTAGCACTCATGAAGTACAAGTATATTAAAAAGAATCTTCTCTTAGAATATCTTTTTTTGTGGGGTAAAAAATGTTTATTTGCTAAAAGCATGAAGTACATATTAATTCATGGAGTTTTGGGTAGGTATGTCACTTGGAAACCAGACCAAACCTATAATCTCAACCTTTTCAAAAAATAAAAGGACATATTTTTGCTTGTTAACATAAAACTAAAAACCAAAAACTAAAAATTGGGCCACATAGGCCAATTACAAATTGATAGCTATGGAAAAAGAGAATGAATTAATAATATGTAAAGAGACTAGTCACAAAGATTTGTACTACTTAGATATGATCCAACGTTCTTAGTTGAGAGGTAAGTCTTCAAAGGATTCCCATGAGGAGGAGATTTATGAAGCTTATGAGATGCATCTTTGATTGGATAACTTATCTACAATTTTATTTCTAGTTCATTTTTTGTGAGTAGGGATGATCACTGGAATGGAAGGAGAGAAGATACTTGAATGACTAGGCTTTCATGTCTCCAACTACAAGATTATTTGTTGATTTGGGTGGCATGCAGGATCTTGCAGATCATGTTAATAATGAGTTGAGAAACTCCCTCCTCGATAATTTTGGTGTAGCCTTGACTCTAGTAAATCAACAACCACTCTTCTAAGGATTTGAATTCTACTACTTTGTTACTATTATAGATCATAAAACTTGAATAAATGTAGATAGCAGATCCCTAATGTTCCCTGAATATACCATTTTAGCTTGCCTCATTTGGGTTACCTTTTGTAGCACCATCAAAACTAAGCTTTAGAAAATTAGGGGGAGAAGGGATCTAATAGGACGGAATAGGCATTGTAGTAGGGGGAAGAGAAGGGGAAATTATGAATACTAGAGCTTAGAGTCAGTACTAAAGAAATAGGGCTTCCTCTTCTAAGCCCTCCCGACCTTCATCTAACTAGGATTACATAGAAATTGGTTCCTTTGCATTCTTTTCAACTCCATCTGAAGAGAGTTATGCTAGAGGGGGTGATTCTTGAATATGCAATGATTCATCTCTTTTAAAATAGGCTAAAGAATCAGGCCTAGAAAGATAATCCATATGTGGCTCAACATAGGATTGTTAAAAGCTTAAGCCCTCCACTTGTTAATGGTGTGAGGGAGACTAGATAGACCACAATATGATCTCTTCATGCTAGCTTTTAGATTACTCTATACATTAGTATAATAGGGGAAACTATTGAAGAGGTGTTCCAAATTTTTAACTTCCTGAAGGCATAAAGAACAACAAGAGGGGGCCAAATGCTTGTGTTTTTTAATGTTGTCCCAAGTTAAGGGTTTCCCTTGAACTAGGAGAAACAGGAAGATGGAAACACTTGGCCATATATTTCTATCCCAAATGCAACTCTATATGGAATCTTTTGGAAATTCTTTGAAACTTTCTTCTAGGATATAAAACTCATGAAGGGAAAAGGAACTACTTGGTCTATAACCCCATTGCGGTTTATTAGCTAAGTTGGATCTTATTTCAAGGGATGGGTTTGAGGCAATTGGCTATTATTTTTGCCATCACTTTGTAAATTACATTACATAAAGAAATGGGATGGAAACCACTAGGGTCCTAAACATTTTCTTTTATGGGAACTAAAGTGTAGAAGGTAGTGTCAATAGCTTTCAAAAAGGTTTTAAATCTCATTGATTCCTTCACTACTTACCAGATATCATGTCTGATTCTTGACTAAAAAGCATAAAAAAAATCAACAATGTAGCCAAATGGTCTAAGAGCCTTGTTCTAGGGCATAGATTTTACTACCTCTTCTAATTATTTGGTAGATATCTCTCTTAAGAGAGCCTCATTTTTCTCTTCGGTAATTAGAGGTGGAATGTGTTGAAATATTTTGTGTGTATCCTCCAAACGATCTGGATTGGGGTTGGATAGTAGCTCTTTATAATATTGCACCATCACATTAGCCATGTCTTCATGATCATAGACCTTGACACTTGCTTTTTTTTTAAGGAAGAAATATAATTGTAGTGTCGATGTGTTTATTTTTTGTAGCATCAGGAGGTGTTTCCATATTCCAAAAGGCCTCCCAAGTAGGCTAAAAAAAATTGTATGAAATGAAAAATTAAAATTATTATTTTGGGCTTCATGTAGGCTCCAAAAGTCAAATTGGCTCCATAAGTGAATGGGTTTGACCCTTCATAAAATTCCACCCCATTTGTCTAGTATAAGTAAATGTTGACCTCATCTATTTTGACCAATTCAAACATCACATAAATATTTTCTTTTGTGATCCACATATGCAAGGAAAGGAGGAATAAATATGAATTTTGAAGTTGCAATTTGACCAATGTTGGCTTGCTCATTTAACAAATTCTAATCTGCTTCATTTGACCAAATTTTTGGCTAACTTTGACCAAAGTTACAGGCTAAATTTGACCAAGAAAAGAGGTCATGTTTGACAAAACATTTGGATTATTTCACCGCAGAGAGAAGGAAAGCTTGATTGAGATTTGACTGTAGTGATGGTCGTGGGTTTGACTGCAGGAAGTCAACCACGGGTCTGAGTTGACTGTAGTGGTCAACCATAGACCCTAAGTTAACTGCAGGAGACTATTGACTAGGACAATAGTGGATCATAATGGATTATTTGAAGGGTTTGACCAATGTTGACTTGATGATACTATGACTAGGTTTGACTGGTATTTTTCACGTAGATTTTGGTGCAAAATCCTAGAATAATTTTGAATTGTAATGAAGAACAATTTCTCCTAAGAAGGAAAGTTTGTTGGGATTTCCCAAGGTTTAGTTTTCCCAAGGTAAATTTTTTGTCTCTTTGTTGCTTGGTTGTCTCTTTATGATCCTATTGTTATCATTATATTATTGTTGAGATTTTCTATGTATGATTTGCTAATGATACATGTGACATAATTTAACTTGATTAAACAATCATTGGAAAGTAATTATTTGATTAGGCTATCAGTTACTCTTAGAGAAAATCAACATGATATTAGAGCCTTGGTGAAAGAGAAACCGTGAAAGTAACTTGAAGAAGGCAAGTTTGACAAATTCTATCACTAGCCAAATGTTATCAAGGCCTAGAATGGAAGGAAAATATTAGAAGAAAGGTTGAACTTTCATGAATGCCTAAGCCTGATTACATAGATTAGTTTGTTATGCATTTTGAAGAACATTTGAAGGGTTGGTTAAGGTTGGTTTCTTGGCACCACCAAGAGCAAAGCTTAGGAGCTAAGAAGGAAGTCTAGGATAACAAGAAAAATGAAAAGCATTTAAGGTATGGGCCCTTTTTAAGGACAATTTTGTACCTAAAATGGTGTAATTCAAATCTAGGGACTAATTTATTTTTATGACCTAAGTTTTAAGATCATGCTTTAGATGATTACATATTTTTCAAACATGTCATGTGATATGGTAAATTTGATTATTTGAAATGTGGATCAAAGGGAAGTTTTTAATTTGTAAGTTACTCCTGAGCCAAAGGGATATGATTAGAAAGGATTCTTCAACTTTTTTAGAGGAAGAATTTGAGCTAGTTGTTACCCGTTTCTTCCAACAAGGGTGTTAGTGGCAGTATTTTCACCCCTCCATCAATGATGAAAATTCTCTTTTTGCATGCATTTTAGGTGTCTCATCTGATCAGCTGCACTCCATTAGGTCATGGATCATCTAATGGTAGTGTTTCTTTGTCAAATTTCCCTCATGGCTATTCATCTGCTGGCCTATTTCCATATGTACAAGTCATCTGCTGTCATTTTTATTTCATTTCATTTGTAGAAGTCATTTTAGGGTTTTCAAGTTTCATTAGGTCTAGGGTTTGTCACCATAGTAATGAAAAAGCTCAATAATGGTCAATAGGCACATTAGGAGGTCTAATAAGGTCTCAACATCAAAATTTTAATAACGATATACTCAGTGATTAATTTTTCCTCAAAACCCTGTTCTGAGGAAAAACAGAGTTTTATGTTCTATTTATAAAAATTTCATGTAATTTTAATTTTCCTATATGTAATGAGTTCAGAAATGCAGCCCTGGTTCACCTTTCCAAACTCCTACACTCCAGCTCTTGCAAAAGAGACAAAAAAATCCAAGCATTAGTCCTTCAAATGTCAAAAAGAGAGCCAAACTGCAAAACAGAGTTTTTAAAGAACAAAGTGAAAAAGAACACTTTAGAAAGTGGGTTTTCTAAATGAAAAAATTAAATTCAAAAGGTATATAAAGTGTTCCTTGTGTTAAAGACTTCATTTTTTTCTCAAAGAGAGAGAGAGAAAGAGAAAAATCGTGTTTTTGAGGCGAAAGGAGAAAAATTGCAGAAAAGTTTAGAAATTTCCCTTGGTGTGACGCATTTGGGTATAGGCGCGACACAGTGAGCGTAGAATTTACAAAGGAACTTGAACTAGCGTGGTGTACCTACTAGGCGCGACACACCTGGGTGTTGGCGCGACGCACCAGTCTGCCAAGCCAAAATTTCATCTAATCAACTTGCTCAAGCTCCAAAATCTTGCAAATGTCATTCCTCAAGTAAGTAAAACCCCCCATTTCGCCATTGAAAGAGATTTGGTCATCATTGATAGTGTTTGAATAGGTGAAAACTCAAACCCTAATTTTCTGCACAGTTGCATTACAAAACTGCCTAGGGTTTGCAGTTTCTTGTCATACTTGTTGTTAATCTACTCCTTTGCATTATTTGCTCTTCAGTACATTTCCTTACATTTTCTCCCCCTTTCCCTCTTTCATTGACATTTATCCTACCCTCTATTCCCAAACCCTAAAACCCTAACACCTAATTCCCACTATCCCCTAAACCCTAATATACATTCCCAAACCCTATCACTCCCTAATAACCCTACACCCAACATCAAATCCCAAAGAAGAAAACAACAGTCACCTATTCTTGAAATAAAATCTCTTCATACTCATCATTTTGCATCATACAGTGGAAAATATGGAAATAGATTCAGCTTATGAAATGGATGAGGAAACTGTGAGTGATTCCTCCCAAGAGATTCATGCACCAAGAAAACCACATAAGGGAGGAAAACACATCCAAGAGGAGCCCACCACACTCATAGAATTATTGGCTTGTCCCCTTGCAATGACATGTTTCAAACATTAGTCTTGCTACGAGTTTTGTGAGATGGTGGAGAGGGTGAAATGCCACCATGAACTTGCTAGATTATTTGTCCTTCACCTTCACAATGGCTAGGTGAACTTAGCAGGTGTTTGCTTCACTTTAACACCTAAAATTATAGTTGAAGTAACAGGTATTCCAAATGTGGGTGAATAGTGGAACAAAGAATAGCATGTAAGCAAAGAACATTATGAGCCTTATATCAAGGCAAGTTATCAAAAGAAAATCAGTAGGGCCTTTCCTTTCAGATAGCTACAGGACACTTATGCTCCACACATGAAGCTCATTATCAAATACTTCAGCTGTGAAGGGAGATTTTCTCATTTGTACACCTATCATGTTAGATTATTGATGCATTTCACTAGAGTGAGGATGATGAACCTCCCCTATTTCAGATGCAGAAACATTGAGAAAATGACCACATTGGTGCAAAGAAAACCTCCTCATCAATATACAACAACATTTATCACTTTGCATTGATCAAGATTGTTGTTTTGCATTAGCTGATCTTGTTGAATGTTTCATGGGATGCTTTCATTTCACATGAGGTTTTCAAAAGCCCTCAAGTGACCCAATCAGTATTTCAAGAGGTTGGAGGGCCTTCAAATCAACCAGAGGTTAATGAGACTCAAGCTACATGGGTGCTAGTATTTGTAACTTATGAAAAGGGGACACGGAGGCTATTTACAGATGCAAAATGAGTACTATCTCCACCTGAGGTGGAAGGGGTCTCATTTCCTTCATTTGACAACAAGGAAATGCTATTTTCACCCGGGGTGAAAGGGGATTTGCCTTCTTCTTCAGTAGAGCAGGTACAGGATAAAGGGAAGCAACCATTTCATGAGGAAGGGCCTTCTGAAGATCAGGAGAGATATTTCATTTTGATTCATGATGAGGATACTGATTTGGGCTCCCAAAGCTCAAAACCCAAGGAGATCATCAAAGAACAAGAAGTTGACATCCATGACTTATCTCTTAACCTTGAAAGAGCTAAGTGGATCATAAATTACCTTGAGCAATGGAATAAGTAGTTGGAGGATAAACAGACAATCATGGAGTTGCAAACCATAAGGGAAAACAAGCAAGCAGCAAAGAGAAAGAAAGTCAAGTTGACACCCCTTGAGTAAGAGAGTGACGCAGACCGGGCATCTTGGCTAGAGAGGGAAAATATGCACTTGGAGAAGCTACTTGAGAAAGCCAATAAGGAGAAAAAGATGTTGCAGCACATGGCCTATCACTATTTGGCACGAAACAAAATTTGCAAAACTAGGATAAGGTGCCTAAAAGCCAAGTTGAAGAAGACTTTGAGGAGCAGGAAAGAGCAAGATAAGCTCAAGATCTTGGCTGATGCTTCCTTTTCCCAATATAGTACTTGATTCAGATCACTCATGCCAAATTTCAAGAAATTTGGCAAACTTTTTGACAATTTTGAATTTTTCAAGGAAAAAACAGGTTTTTCTGGTAGGTGCGTAGCGCCACCTGGCACTCGCTTTTTCTAGGGAGCTCCTCTAGAGGAAAACTTTGCATTTTTGGATTCCTCATACAAAATTATGCATACCCAAAAATTACTAGGAAATTTGGACAAGTTTTGGGTCACCAAAAGGGTCAAAAACACCCCAAAAATGCCCTTTTTGCCACTTTTTGGCCACACAGGAAGCAGTGTTGGGTTAACTAATTTTTGGAGGGTTAAATGGGCACCAAATTCAAAAATTCCACTTGTTATAGAAAGTAGAAAAATATACCTTTCCAAAAATAAAACTTGGAGAAACTTTGGTGAAGGGGAAGGCCTCCAAATTCAGCTAGTAAAAAGCGCTACACACAGGATGAAAAAGTGCCAATTTTGCCCAAAAACTCTGTTTTTCGCCTAGTTTTCTTCTAGTTTGAATTTTCCTATCTTATGGTCAAATTCATGAGCTTAAATGATGTAAATTGATGTACTATGATGTAAAAATGATAAAAATTGACTTGATAAGGTAGATATATCAGTTGTAGGTGGTTTGGAGTTGAATGAATCAGTTTCCTAGGTTTTAGAGGCAAGTTGTTCCACTGCCTATTTTTGTGCTCCTAGTTTAGATACGGTTGAAACCACCGGTCTTTTCATGTATTTGACCCCTGATGGATAGCACAGGTGGTTTTGAGGTCTATATCATGTGTTTTTCAGTCATTTTTAAAGGTTGGACTCTTGTGAATGTTTTGAGCATTATTGTACATTCATCTCTGTAGTTTGGCAAAGAAATAGACTAGGGTTTGCAGCATTTTGTGGGATTATTGTGGCAAGGTGATTCAGTATTGTTTTTCCTTCTATGGTTCAAGTTATCATGTGTTTATGTGTGCCATCATCTCTCTCTTTTCAACTTAACTAAATGAATCAAGTATAGAGGTAGAATTCATTGATGTTGCAGTGCTCTACCTTAGGGTTTGTTTAGATTTATATGTTTTCTACTGTTTGAAAAGGATTCCTGATACTTTCATGCCCTCTTCAACTCCTCACCAGTCTTAAGACTCTCCATTTCATTTATTTCAAAGTATTAAATAATTTTCCTACCTCACTCCAGAGAAACCTCTGCAAGACTGAGTTCATTCCCCGGACCCAAAACTGCCTTTCACATTTGATCCAGCAAACCAGCATAAAACTCAATCAACTCCTCTGAGAATATACCTAGCCTAAAAATTATCCTTTACATCAGTCATCTCAAGCCTCATTTGCCATATTTTCTTGAGATTGACAAGGAGGGAGCCCTCTCCCGACCTGGTAGGGCTAGCTACAAGGTTAAGCGTGGTTTGATGTTACCCTAGACCTGCCTTTCTCAGCCTGAGGTAGATTTAGGCCCTAACAAAGGGTACCTTACCAAAAATTGTTTCAACAAAGCCTCTAGTTAACTAACATTGCAAAGTATTGACATTATTTCAAAAGAGGAAGTGGCAAAAATGGGGGATATGGCATAAGATCCATTTTCAAAGATAAGATACAAACTATAAATGGATTAATATGTGATCACAACTAATATCATACAGTAAAAGAGTGTAGCAATTTTGGCAATGGAGGAAAGGATAATGTTGTGAAAAAAAGTAACTTGAATAAGAAAAATATGGCCTACACCCAAAAAATTCCCCAACAATTTGTATGATCCTTAGAAGGACAACATCAATGGTTTTTTCACTACTATAAGCCTCACACAACCTATTTAAGTAAAGGTAACAAAGAATGATATTGTAGGTTCAAATTGTGGTTGTACCTTAGACATCTAATAGGCTTGGAAACATTCCTAGCCTTATATCAAGCCACTTTAATGATATGACAAAGGTTAGTGATAATATTGAATCGTTCATTAGTTCATAGGGAGATGAATATTTTGTTGATATGTACAAAGACAAAAATGCCACTAGAGATATTTTGACAATTTTGTGTTTAGCCCCAAAGAGGCTAGGCTGTCACTAGAGGATAAGGATTTTTTAGGGCATTTAAAGGCTTGGTTATATAGGATCTAACAAGATAACTTCACATCCATAAGAAGACTTGGAGGTCACATCTTCTATTGAAGTCTTGAATAAGAGATTACTATTTTTTGTGAGATGAAGCCCTAAAGAAAGAACTATAATTTATGTGATGCATGACTTAATGAAGAAACCCTAGCCTTTACAAATCAAGCATTAGTAGTAGATGTTGAGAATGAGGATAATCATCTACCTTAGAATAAGACAAAATAATTTAAGTTTGATGAGATTGTAGATGGAATTCATCGATTTCTTTAATGATAAAGAGGAAGTCAACAATTCCCTTCAACTCTCAACAGGTTAATCAAAATATAAGTATTTCATACTATTATTATTTTATTATTTGGTCAACCTCTTATATTTGTATGCTTTGTTTGGTCATAATTGTTTCTTCCATGGCCTCATGATTAGGTTTGCAAGTATGTTGTGAAGGTTGCCAATGAAATTATTCTAACAGTATCAAGAATAATGAAGAAAAGTTTGTGATAAGAGGGTTCTCCGAATAAGAGGGAGAAACTACAAAAAAAATAATTTCTTACAACTTCAGTAGAAGGGAGAAACAATGACATGAAGATTTGAATCTATGAAAGAGGGAGTTTGGCCTCGGATATTGAAATGAAGGGTTCTAGTAGATACACTATTTATTTGGATTAGAGATTCATATTTGGTGAATCACATGATGTACAAATAGTGGATTGGATTCATGACATACTTGATTAACACCAAGATAAAGAATCTCTTTGTAGTAAACACCCTGAATTATTTTATGGTTGAGCTGATGCATATATAGTGGATGTCAACAAAGAAAATGGTACCTATGTTGTATAATTGAATATGATTTGAGATATGTCTCATGAGGTGAAGTTAGTATTTGCAGGAATATCACGTCATGAAGTAGTGAGGCTTCAAAAGCTAGAAGAACATGGGCATGTCAGTTCATCCGAGACATAATTCAAAGAGGAGTAGTAGAGCTCTAGTACACATCCATAGATGAGTAGATTGTGGACAAAGACAAGATTGGTATGATGTTGAATGTCTCCCTCATTGGAAGGGAATGATGAGGTCTTTGAAAGATTTGGATGGTCATCTCCTAAAGCCATAAAGGACTTTGGTTGGGTCATAAAGGACTTTGACTAAGATGAGATTAATACATTCACCTTTAAAACCAAAAATACTTGGCTTCCAAAAGGACTTGACTAGGTCATATAGGACTTTGACTAGAAAGGTGAATGGCCCAACAAATTTGCCAAGGAAATTATAGAATACATTCACCTTTGAAGCTGGAAGGACTTCGATAGGTTGACCAAAAGTGAATGTCCCTGGGAAATAATAGGATTGTAAAGATCCTCTCCTTAGAAGGGAGAAGGACATGGATATCTCAACCAAAAGAGATAGATGTAAGCCACTTTTAAATCCAAAATGACTTGGATAGGTTATAAAGGAATTTAACTAGAAAGGTGAATGGTCTAAAGGAAAATTCTCTCCCAAAAAGCTAGAAAGTTTTGGATTCCTAGGATAGGTCATCACCAAAGGAGATTGATACATTTTCCTAAGGAGCCATAAAGGACTTTGGAAAACCCTCGATATATGAGGAGTTGCATTTCCCCCTCGACGATGGAGTTATTTTATAGACATGCATCTACATGAAAAGATCATGATCTTTTCTTTTAGGAGGGGGATATTATAGCAAAGGAAATCTCTTACAGAGAATACCTCACTCGTTAATAAGGAGTGTTAAATTTTTGTAGCATCAGGAGGTATTATTGTATGCCAAAACGAATCCCAATTTCGAAAAAAATTATACAATAAGAAAAATTAAAATTACTACTTCGGGCTTCTTGTAGGCCCCAAAATTCAAGTCAACCCCAGAAGTGAGTGGATGTGAGCCTTAGTCAAAGTCCACTCCATTTGTCTAGTATAAATACAAGTTGATATCCTCCATTTCGACTAATTCAGACATCGTGTATATATCTTATGTTTTGATACATGTGTGCAAGGAAAGGAGGAGGAAATCTGAATTTTGAAGCTTCAATTTGACCAATCTTGACCTGCTCATTTGATAAAGTATGATATGATTCATTTGACTGAATTTATGGTTGAATTTGACCAAAGTTATATGTTGAATTTGACCATAAAAATAGCTTGTGTTTGACCAAAAACTCTGGACTATTTGACCACATAAAGAAGGAATTTTTGTTTGAGCATTTACCATAGGGTTAACTATGGGTTTGACTATAGGAAGTCAACTCTAGGTCCAAGTTGATGATGAGGGTCAACCACAGACCCAAACTTGCTTGCAGGAGGTTGTTGTCTAAGCCAAAAGTTGATTAGAAGTGATTATTTTGAAGGGATTGACTGGCCAAGATTTTAATCAATTTTAATTGGTATCTTTGATCTAGATTTTGGCACAGATTCCTAGAGTAACTTTGAATTGTAATACTGTTGAAGAAAATTTCTCCTAATAAGAATAATTTGTTGGGTTTTTCCAGGGTATATTTGTTGTCCCTTTGTTTCTTGGATGTTGCTTTATGGCCCTACTCTTTCATTGTATTACCTTTGTTATTTTAAACATATAATGGGATTAGTGATACATGTTAGTTTCAATCTTTGAAGCGTTCCTCCAGTGATCAAACATGCTCTTACAAAGTTATTTTAAGTTGTCAAAGTCAAATTTTGTCATTTCAGTGAGTTTTCAAGTAAAATTTGGTCACTAGGTATTAGGTCTAGGATTTTTTTTCACTTCTTTCAAAGTTGTCCAAATGTTGGTCCATGTCACAATTCAGATGCATGTACCATCATTCAAAGGGTTTTCATCATCATTTCATGTTCCAATGGGTTATTTTACACCTTGTTCATGTTTCAGTTCTGGTTGGGTAAGGCTCATTTCCCTCTACAAGGGTTTTGAAGGTAATTTCTCTTGTATGGTCAAATAATCAACAAAGCTTGTATCCTGATGTTCATACACCTTCCCCTATCCTCAATGTACCTTATTAAACACTTCCCATCACTAATATCCCTTAAATTCCTCATCTTTTCACAAACCCTAGTTTCTTACTACAATTTGACAATTCTCTAGGCTAGGCCTGTGTTTTTCCCTTTTGGACCCCTTCCCCTCACTCAATATTTGAAGTTACACTTTCCCTATTTCCTAACATCCCTCCCTACTTTCAAAAATTTTCTCAAGAATTTAAAAGTCCCTTATCCCTTTCATTTCACTTCATTTCGACAAATCCCCTGTTCCACACATCGTGGTAGGTTTTACTCAAATGATGTTTCTGAGCAAGAAAAAATGAATTTGGAAAAATTGAGAGATGTTTTTGTCCACAATAGGCCAAGGAATAAAAAATTCCTTCACCTTTTACACAGGTGTCATGGTTTTAGAGAAATGTCAAAAATAAAGTTGCCTCAGGAGGGTTGCTGCACCTCTAGAGTGGCCTTGGGAATATCAATATTTCTCCTCGCTTGGTTGGCCAAATGACTTTCTTGATGACTCAAATGATAACTAGACATAAATCGATTTCCAATGAAATATCATGAGATAAATTTGGAGTTGCGAAAGACCTTCAAAAGTTGACTGCAACAACACTCTACATTTAGGCAACCTCATTTTGCACATTTTGACTAGTCTTGGGAGATTTAACTTTTGATAGGGAAAATGACCTCCAAATTGGAAAATTAAAGATGTTCTAGAAATTAGACTCTATAAAATTTCCAACGCACTATCCTATACCCAATTTTGACACCAGGAAGACCTCCAAAACTTGATCTGAAAGCGGTGCTACACATAGAATCAGTGGCATTGTGCATAGAAAGTTTCAACACAGGCTTTTCTAATAGGTGCATAGCGCCACCGGTGCTACGCTTTTGATGGGGGCCTCCATTTGAAAAAAGGTTTATATTTTTGGAATCGGCATGGAAAAATATGGAAGCTCATAAATGGCTGAGAATTTTGGACAAGTTCTAGATCTCCAAAAGGGAAAAAAACACCCAAAAAGTGCCCTCTTTGCCACCTTTTGTCCACACAGGAAGCAGTCTTGGGAGATTTCATTTTGGGAGGGGAAAACGGACTCCAAATCAAAAAGTTAAAGTTCTACTAGAATGTAGACTTTCCAAGCTTTCCAATGAGCTATTCTACACCTAATTTGGACTTCGGGAAGCCTTCCACAACTGTCCTGGAAAACGTGCTACACATAGAATCAGTGGCACTGCGCATAGGAGGAAAATTTGCCGGTTTTGCCTATTTGTTCAGAATTCCGCCCAGTTTAGTTGTCAATTGACTTTTTCTTCTCCCATTGGTAAATTAATGATGTAATATGATGTGATATGATGTAATATGATGTAAATATGATGAAAATTCACTTGAGAGGGTAGATACATCAGTTAAAATTGCTTGGAGGATGAATGAATCAGTTTCCATAATTTTAGAGGCAAGCTGTTCCATTGCCTATTTTGTATTTCCTAGTTTAGATGTTGTTGAAACAGCTCCTCGACTCATGGATTCGACCCCTGATGGCTAGCATAGGTGGTTTGATTCCTATATCTTGTACTTTCTTAGTCATTTGTCAAGGTTGGACTCTTGTGGATGCATTGAGCACTATTGTAAATCACTTCTACAGTTTGGCAAGCAAATGAACCAAGGTTTTGCAGCATTTTGTGGGATTCTTGTGGTAATGTGAATTAGCATTGTTTTCTCCTCTGTTATTTATTTTATCTTATGTGGATATGCACCGCCATCTCTCTTTTTTTGTATAACTAAATGAATCAAGATTAAAGGGTGGAATCCATTGATGTTCAATGCTCTGCCTTGGGGTTTTATTTAGTTGTAAATGTTTTTTGTTGTTTGAAGAGGACTCATGAAACTTGCATGCCCTCTCCAACTCCTCACCAGTCTTTAGACTCACCATCACATTCATTTCAAAGTGCTAAAACACTTGCCTACCTTGCCCCACAAAAACCTCTACAAATCTGTGTTGATTTCCCCTACCCAAAGCTGCCTTCCTCATCTGATCCAGTAACCAACCATTAAAATCAATCAAAATCCTCTGAGCATATACCTAGCCTAAAATTAGTATTCATACTCGTCATCTCAAGCCTTACTTGCCATATTTTCTTTGAGATTGACAAGGAGAGAGCCCTCTCCCGACTGGAAGGGCTAGCTATCAGGTTAAGCATGGTTTGATGTTACCCTAGACCTGCCTTTCTCACCCTGAGGTAGATCCTGGCCCTAACATAGTGGCGACCATACTGGGGAATGTATTTTTATGTTCCTCAACAAAATGTAATCAAGTTCAGATCTGATTGTTGATGGTGAACAATGATCAGACACAACAAGGCTGAAATCATTCACCTAGCGACTCCAAATCAGTTTCGACATCAGATCTAAGGACTCCACTGGAGGGTGAACTTGACCAGCAGAAACATGAAAGGACAATATGGGAACATCGTGTATTCAAGTTGGAATTTCATCCAAGACATTATTTTCTTTGTTATAAATTATTTCTTCTCTTTTCCTGAGAATGTCAAGAAGGCTTTGCAAAGTATATTGTATTTGAGAAAAGATCCTCGGCCTACATTTGGTTCTTTCCCTTTGAAGATTGTGAAATATTTGCATGCCTTTGAGCTTGATCAAGACCCTTTTTTCTAAAGCTTGTGATGACCGCCTTCAAACTGATGAGCCTCAAGAGACGAAGACTAATTCTGCACCTTTTGTACATACCTCTATACCTTGTAAAATTCCAAATCGATACAAGCCTCTAATTTTACCTCCTATATGCCATGCTTTCCCTAAAAATCATGACCTATATCTACCAAGATTTGATGGTGAATGCAAAAACATCACTCCTGAGAGACATGTACTGAATTTTTAGTCTTTCCTTGACCTTTTTGAAGTTGATGAAGAAGATGTCAGTATTAGGCTTTTTGCTCTTTCTTTGCAAAGCAAAGTCAAGAGCTGGTTCAAAACCTTGCCTGATGCGAGCATCTCAGATTTACAGGAGTTTGTCAAAGTTTTCCTTGACAAGTGGGTGGTTAGACAAAACCCTTTCTTGATTATAGAAGAGTATAACCAGCTGAAAAGACTGCCAGGGGAGACAGTATAACAAATTTCTGCTAGATTTAACCAAGTCTATTTTTCGATGCTAGTTAATATAAGACCTCCTCCTGGATCCGCTCTCTTGCACTACTCAGAAGCCTTTGATCCGGAAATGGAGTTTCAGCTGAGGGAAAGGAACCTTGCAACTCTTGAAGAGATGTAGAACATGGCAGTAAATGTAGAGGCTAATTTGCTAATCAGAAGGGAAAAGTTGAAGGAAGAAGAGATGAAGAACATAGACCCAGAGGAATCGACATCTTTAGAGGTAAAGCTCGACATTTTGGTAAGTGCAGTGGAAGAGATGATGCAAAAGATCACCATAGGGAATGAGTATGATGTTCAAGATCATGGCTCATTGATTGAAGAAGAACAAGTTGCCGATCCAAAACTTTTTCTTTCTTATCCCAGTTGTCATAGATCTGATAATGATTGTTTTATAGATCATCTTGGAGAAGAGAGATATATTGACATGACATGTATGCTTAATGATGTGTTTTATATTGATGATTTTCCTCAGTTTGATCAGTATGATGATGATTATGTTCTCCAAACAGAAGCTAGTCTTGTCGATAAATCAGCAGCTAGTTTGTGGAAGGAGGAAGTTCACTTTCAGCAGCTCGAGTATAGTGATTAGCCGATGCATATCAGATATGGAAGTGAGGAGGAAAGTGAAGAAAATTTTGAAGTAAGTGAAGGATCTTTTCCTTTTTGTTTTGCTTTGTTTCAGTTCATTAGAGACAAATTTCATGCAACTAGAAATCAACTGTCGACAAGTTTTGATCTGGATCATCTTGAGGGCAATGAAAACCTTGTTCAAGACTTCTCATATCTAGATTTGCAGCCCCCGAATGCCATTTATTGTCAAGTTACAGATCAAGACTTGGAAGCTGGACCATATGATCAAATGATGCAAGATGATTCTGTACCATTTTGTTTTGAATCATTTTAGTTTTTGAAGGGAAAATTGCATAGTATATCCTCAAATGAGCAGCCTATAGGGAATCATGTAATATCATCGGAACCAATTGAAAATGGTTTGAAATAGTCTTTTCAAGTTTTTCACAATCCAATAGCTGATATGTTGGATGATGTCTACAGTCAAAGTCATTCTCCATTAGCTACCTGTGAGCTTGAAGCAAGTATTGATACAAACTTGATCCGGCAACCGGTTTCGTTGTCATTTTTAGCAAGAGTCTCGTCACAAATCTCAAACGAAAGTTTGCATTCATGGTACGAGGAGAAGAAAAGTAATCCATTTGATGAACTAAGTCCCAGTGTGCATGAAGTTCAAGATCCTTATGCAGTGTTTTTGGAGTCAGATAGAGAATCCATATTATTCAACGGATCTGTTTACAAGTTTTCATGGGAGTTGCCTTTTAGTAGTTCTCTCTTATTGTTCATAAGCAAGCACTTGTGGAGAATGCAAACAGAACCCAGAATTCTTACTTGCTTGCATTGGTTATTTCACTTCACTCGATCAGGTGATGAATGGAACAGTTAGGTTAGGCTTTATTGAATAAGGTCCATTTTGAGCATATTTTCCAGTTTGTCAGTTGTGTTTTAGTATTCAATTAGTTTCAAGTTAATTTGTGTCATCAAGTCGTCAGTTTTTAGTCATGCATTTCAGTTTGAGTTTTTGACTCCATGCCCAATGGATAAGGCACTGGTCTGCTCTCCCAAAGATCTGCAATTCTTGGCACCTCCAAGGAGCTACCATCCCCATTGGAGCCAATGTTAGTTTAAGTCTTTGAAGCCTTCCTCCAGTGATCAAACATGCTCTTACAAAGTAATTTTAAGTTGTAAAAGTCAAATTTTGTCATTTCAGTGAGTTTTCAAGTAAAATTTGGTCACTGGGTATTAGGCCTAGGATTTTTTTTCACTTATTTCAAAGTTGTCCAAATTTCGGTCCATGTCACCATTCATATGAGTGTACCATCATTCAAAGGGTTGTCATCATCAATTTAGTTTCCAATGGGTCATTTTACACCTTGTTCGTGTTTCAGTTCTGCTTGGGTAAGGCTCATTTCCCTCTCCTAGGGTTTTGAAGGTAGTTTCTCTTGTATGGTCAAATCATCAACAAAACTTGTATCCTGATGTTCATACACCTTCTCCTATCCTTAATGTACCTTATTAAACACTTCCCACTGATATCCCTTAAATTCCTCATTTTTTCGCAAACCCTAGTTTCTTGCTACAATTTGACAATTTTCTAGGCTAGGCCTGTGTTTTTCCCTTTTGGACCCCTTCCCCTCACTCAATCTTTGAAGTTCCACTTTCCCCTATTTCCTAACATCCTTCCCTACTTTCCAAAATTTTCTCAAGAATTTAGAAGTCCCTTTTCCCCTTCATTTCACTTCATTTCGACAAATCCCCTGTTCCACACATCGGGGTAGGTTTTACTCAAATGATGTTTCTGAGCAAGAAAAAATGAATTTGGAAAAATTGAGAGAGGTTTTTGTCCACAATAGGCCAGGGAATAAAAATTCCTTCACCTTTTACACAGGTGTCATGGTTTTAGAGAAATGTCAAAAATAAAGTTTCCTCAGGAGGGTTGCTTCACCTCTAGAGTGGCCTTGAGAAAATCACGATTTCTCCTTGCTTGTTTGGCCAAATGACTTGCTTGATGCGTCAAATGATAACTATACATAAAGAGATTTCAATGAGCTTTCATGAGCTCAATTTGGAGTTGAGTAACACCTTCAAAAGTTGACTGCAACAACACTATACATTTAGGCAGCCCCATTTTGCACATTTTGACCAGTCTCGGGAGATTTGATGTTTGACAGGGAAAATGACCTCCAAATTGGAAAATTTAAGATGTTCTAGAAAGTAGACTCAACAATATTTCCAATGCACTATCCTAAACTCAATTGTGACACTGGGAAGGCCTCCAAAACTTGATCTGAAAGTGGTGCTACACATAGAATCAGTGGCGCTACGCATAGAAATTTTCAACACAGGCTTTTCCAATAGGTGGCGCTATGCTTTTGATGGGGGCCTCCATTTGCAAAAGAGTTTATATTTTAGGAATTAGCATGGAAAATTATGGAAGCTCAGAAATGGCTGAGAATTTTGGACAAGTTCTAGGTCTCCAAAAGGGTAAAAAACACCCAAAAAGTGCCCTCTCTGCCACTTTTTTGCCACATAGGGAGCAGTCTTGGGAGATTTCATTTTTGGAGAGGCAAATGGACTCCAAATCCAAAAATTCAAGTCGTTCCAGAAAGTAGACTCACCAAGCTTTCCAATGAGCTATTATTCTTCACCTGATTGGGACTTCGGGAAGCCTTCCAAAACTGGCCTGGAAAAGGCGCTATGCATAGGATCAGTGGCGCTGTGCATAGCAGGAAAATTTTCCAGTTTTTCCTGTTTGTTCAGAATTCCGCCCAGTTTAGCTACTAGTTGACTTTTTATTCTCCCATTGGTAAATTAATGATGTAATATGATGTGATATGATGTACAGTGATGTAAATATGATGAAAAATCACTTGAGGTGGTAGATACATCAGTTAGAATTGCTTGGAGGATGAATGAATCAGTTTCCATAATTTTAGAGGCAAGTTGTTCCATTGCCTATTTTGTAGTTCCTAGTTTAGATGTTGTTGAAACAGCTCCTTGACTCATGGATTCGACCCCTGATGGCTAGCATAGGTGGTTTGATGCCTATATCTTGTACTTTCTTAGTCATTTGTCAAGGTTGGACTCTTGTGGATGCATTGAGCACTATTGTAAATCACTTCTGTAGTTTGGCAAGGAAATGAACTAGGGTTTTGCAGTGTTTTGTGGGATTCTTGTGGTAATGTGAATTAGCATTGTTTTCTCCTCTGTTATTTATTTTATCTTATGTGGATATGTGCCATCATCTCTCTTTTTCTATATAACTAAATGAATCAAGATTAAAGGGTGGAATCCATTGATGTTTAGTGCTTTGCCTTGGGGTTTTATTTAGTTCTAAATGTTTTCTGCTATTTGAAGAGGACTCATGAAACTTGCATGCCCTCTCCAACTCCTCACCAGTCTTTAGACTCACCATCACATTCATTTCAAAGTGCTAAAACACTTGCCTACCTCGTCAGACAGAAACCTCTGCAAATCTGTGTTGATTTCCCGGACCCAAAGTTGCCTTCCTCATCTGATCCAGCAACCAACCATTAAAATCAATCGAAATCCTTTGAGCATATACCTAGCCTAAAATTAATATTCATACTAGTCATCTCAAGCCTTACTTGCCATATTTTCTTTGAGATTGACAAGGAGAGAGCGCTCTCCCGACCTGGTAGGGCTAGCTACTAGGTTAAGCGTGGTTTGATGTTACCCTAGACCTACCTTTCTCAGCCTAAGGTAGATCCAGGCCCTAACAATACATGTGACATAAGTTTACTTGATCAAAAAATAATTTGAAAGTACTTATCAAATTATAATATTAATTACTCTGATAGAAAATCAACATGATGTTGAAACATTGAATTGGGGAAAAAAGAGGTATTTCACTCTCATTCCTTCAACCATCTAAATCTAGATTTTGTTTCTAAAGTATTTCTTCATGTTTAATTATTTTTTAAATAAAATTAAGAGTACATGCTTTCTCCTTTATGAGGTCCTTTGATATTACTTGGTGAATGGTTTCTTGCAAGATGTGCTTTGTTTGGGCTTCTAGGTCTTGTTTGTTCTTAATGATGTTCCCAAATGTTTCCTTATTCCATCTCTTGAGCTAATATATAATGTGATTCAACTTCCTTTATAGGTGGGACATGGCTAATCCTTCTAACTTGGTTAGTTCATGCCAAAAACCCTTGATGATGGATTGGAAGCCAGGATGTTGAAGCTAGGAATGCTCTAGGCAGAAAGGCCTATTTTCCGAGTGGGAATTGATTTCAATGTCTAATTTTATCGACTAATGATATGAGCCATGGCTATGGAGGATGGAAGCCTCCATTAAAAAATCTCCAAAAATGATATTTTTAGAGATGATATATCTATCTATCTTTGAAGATATTGTTTAGGATCCACCCCTCTGGTGTTCCAAGTATAAGTGGCGTTCATTGTGTCGAGGTCAACCAAATGGAAAGAAATTGTGACATATTGGAAGAGGTTAGATTCTACTTCTAGCTTTATAACATCACCCTCTTTTATTTTAAATATTTTTTCAAATTGAAACTCCCCCCCCGCCCCCAGGGTCCAAGATTTTTAGGATATGAGAATACTAAGTGTTGGGTCCTTTGTTTTGAGGAACTAAAAAACATTGATGATAAGATGGAAGGCTGATGATATTTTGTGGAGATAGGTGTCGGGAAGCTATAAGGGAGACAACTAGAAAGAAGGAAGTAACTCACGAAGAAATATCAGTTGTAGAGGAATGGCAGAAGAAGGTGGCCACAACCAAGTGGAGAATAATAATGACAGTTGAGCAATAGGAGAAGCCAAGTGAGGAAGAAGGAGGAGTCTCCAAGAAAGAAATGACAGTCCAAGAAAGGGTGGAAATATAAGGAAAGGTGTGGGGAAAAGAAGGGAGAGGGGTACCAAATTGTTGTTGCGGAGTTGTTCGAGCCACATTGTATATGTTGATGTGGTTATGCAATAATATCTATGACGGCTTTGTAATTTTGATATGAGGCTCTCCAGCCAGATGTAGTATTGTATTGCCATATGAATTAATAGAAAAGGCATTTTGTTAGGATACCTATATAGTGCACGAAAGGTTATATGATTTCTTAAAATTTTTGATAGAATTATATCTATGTCGTATTTCCCTTCTGTATGTTCATGATATGTTGCAACTAAGTTGTATGATTGATATAGTTCGAGATCATTGACTTTTGTGTTCCTCCTATGACTTTACTCCCAGTACTGGACTTCCAACCCCATCCAACTAAGGTTGCAACATGCCTCAGGTGATACTCCTTATCCTCTTGCGGTAAGGTGAAAATGTTGGTGTTTTGCTAGAATACAACAGAGCTTTGTTGGCTTCTGCGCCTGAACTTGGAGTCTCAACCCTATTTATATTTTTGCACCAACAAATGGTTCCATTGCGAGGACCTTGAAATTTCATAAAGGGGTTTGAAATATGGTATCTAGGATCTTTAAGAAGGAGTTGCAAGACTGGTGGTTCAAGCAAGTGGACCGGTTAATTTCTTAAGAAGCTCAACACCATCAATGAGGTGTGGGGAAGTTGAAGGAAGAGATCTTATACTCGGAACTAGCTAGTGATCAATATGAGATATTCTAGTGCAAGTTCCTAAAGGAGATTTACAACTGGTTGTGAAGATTGCAAGTACAAGGGAAAACCCGTGGAAAAAACCGATCTCTCAACGCCTAGACTCAAGAAGATCTTATCAAGCTACATTGCCTTGACACATATATGACGCGAGCTATGAATTTTTGGGTGCATACCACACTAGAGGGATACATTATTGATTTTGCAGTGGAGAGTCACTAGTATTTTTCTAAAGATGAAGCTCTATTTAGGTTAGGATTAAGAGGAATAGCATTGAAGGAAATTTCATTGTGGGTTAAGATTCTAATGGTGGAGGATAACTTGTTGGTATTCAGGAACTTGAACATGTTAGCTTAACCACCTAGTACTAGGGGAAGGACTTAAAGGGAGGGATGCTATGGAATGGGGGACTATGAGAATTTCAAAGAAATGGACGCATATGAATTTGAAAAGGCCAGGAATCCGAGGGCACAAAGGAGAGTGAAAGTAGTTGAGAAATGTCAAGATAGAGCTCTACAAGCAATTAGGATGCGACGGAAGAGTTTACACCAAGAAGTAGTGGTGTTAAGAGGTCCAGAAGAGGAAGACAATGTGAAAGTTGGTCTTGCAAGAAGAGCAAAGACAACTGTAATGACTGTGGGCCATGAAGGTGATAGGGACCCACCCCTTCCATTAAAAATGGAAACGTCCTATGGAATGGGCCACCTAGCCTCCAAGGAAGGCCTAGATGATGACATGCATTTTTCTATAAGGAGACTATTTGTTGAAAATGATGTATCCAATGGAAGTAATGATTTGACTTCCCATAGTTCAAGTAGTATCTCCCCCAAACTTCCCCTAGTACTTTATGATAATCCTGATAAAACTCTATCTAAGTTAATAAAAAATATAAGAGTTCACAGTGTCCACGCTAAATAAAAATCTAGTTCTAGTAGTAGTGGAACTAGTAATAGTGGTACAAACCTACAAGGATCATTTCAACCTAGATTGTAGGGATTTATACTCCTATAACAAGTTTAGTCAAATATGGTAGGATCATTCACCAGATATCATGAGTTCTCTGGTAAAGGGAATGATGATGTAGAGAAACATTGGTATATGTGTGAAGCCATCTGGAGGGCCCGCTAGACACTTGATGATGTAAATTTAATTGAATTCCAAACCACTCTCAGAGAAACATAATTGATATGGTTCATAAAGTGGTCATAACCATGCTAGAATCGAATCATAGATGACGTCAAGTGGGAATTTTTGCAAGAATTGAAGCTTCCTCAGACCAACCAATAGGGGTTGTCCAGACTATGGTAAATCAAGTAGTGCGAAGGAGAGAATGCATGGGCGATAATTCATATATTCAAGGATGTGATTGGTAAATTTAGCTACCCAATAGACCCAAATCATCAACAAGACTAACTCATTAAAGTGTGATTGCCCCTTACCCACACACCATTGACTCATCAAAATTTTGACATGTTACAAGATGCTTTGGAGCAAGAGACTGAGATTGAGGCTATGGCGGGATATCCACATGAGTATCAAGGGGTGAAATGCCTCATGATCCATGCATATTAGGTCTCCAACATCAAATTTCTAACATAAAGAGAAGTTGAGGGATCTTCAACCGGCACATATGACATGACCGAATGTATGGCGTACGAATTCTCTAATAGAAGGTCATGTTGCTATGGAATGCTCCAGATTGTGGGGCCCAAAAAATACACCTATAGAAATGGGCCATCTGGATCTACACCCATTGTAGGAGTTGCATAGATAGGGACATAAGGATTATACACAGGGCACAACCAATTTCATGTGTTCTCGAATTAGTAGAATTCAACACAAAATGAGTACTATGAGATATGTAGAGGATATGGGCATCCCTCTCATCCTTTTCCAATCCTACAAAAATAATCCAATGTTCCAAACACAACCCTTTGTGAATTATGTTCTTCAACAACTCACCATATTGATTAGTGTAGGGAACTGGATGCCCTAGTTGATCAGTTGGACTGATCGACCTTCCGAATCAATGAGACTCCTTGAGGACAAGGACGAGGAGGAAAAAGTGTAGGTAGGACAGGAGGCAAAGGCACTATTCATTGTTATAATTGTGTTGAGGAAGGGCATGTTGCACGAGATTGGAAACTACCCATAATACCATGGTTCTCTTAGTGCATAATTAACATGCATGCAACAAAGGATTGTCCAGAGTTGATTTCTAGATGGGAGGAACACAACTGCCAATGGGGGAAAGTTAATCAATGTGGAACCAAGGTTTCTAGGGATAGCACCCCTCTCAAACATCAACATAGTCACCCGCAAAGGAAAAGATACTAGACCTGACATAGAAACCATTAAAAAACCTAAGATTATAAGACCAGCTTCACCAAAGTGCTCATATGACTTTGGGCAGTAGAAGTGGTATTACAAGGAAGCCACATAGACTTTCAACAAATTAACACTAAGAGGAGGGCCGCACGAAGAGAAGCCAAGATCCCTTAAATCTAGGAGTCTAGACCCACCAAATTCCAATGATTGACACATAGAATAATGGTTCAGACTATTTCTGCAAATCATGAATGATGATCAGATGCTGGTACAATTGCAAAAAGGTTGTAAATATATTATTAAGGATGGGGTGGTTGAGGGAGAAATCATCTCTGCCAACCTACCTGAAAGACACTCTAGGAGAGTGTGAAGGAACAAGAAAAGAATAGGTTGGGAGTTCCAGATTGATGCTCAGGTTGTGGGTTTCCAAATTAACGATACCATGTCGGATCTAGGCTCAGATGTCAACATTTTACCAAGAAATACTTGGGAAGCCCTGGGAAGGCCTAAGATGAAATTTTCACCGATTCAACTATGTATGGAAAATCAATATTGTACCCTCTAGGTCAGACGGTTGGAGGATGTAGAAGTTGATATAGCAGGGGTGAATACCTATGCAAATTTTAAAGTGATAGAAATTATTGGGGACAAGGACCCCCACCTAACATTCCTTGGGATAGACTAGGCTTTTGATAAATATGCCATGATTGATTTAAAGAAGGAACTGGTTAATTTTGAAGTAGAAGTGGTTAGACTGATCCAATGCCTAGACCCTTATCAAGGAAAAATATTCATAGAACTGAAAGATGACAGGGAACAACCATAATTGTTGGATCAAATGTATCAACTAACGACATGAAGAAGGGAGGATTACATCAACTCAACGACAGAAGGGTCCATCAGCTGGCAGAGTATTAAGAGTTCGAAAGTTGGCTCGAAGGCCACTTGGGATGATTAGAAGTAGGTGGATATGAAATAAACACTAGGAATTGAGCCACAATCCGTCAAATCAACTGGATCAACACTGAGCTATGAGAATTCCCTATTGTAAATGGCATGGATTTAGTTAATTATTTTATCAATAGATTTTATGAAACTATTCTTGAAGAACACAAAGTGTATCTACTGAACGTCACCTTAGAAGAAACCCCGACAAGGTGGTGGGGAGTTCACCACAACCATCTCATGGAATCAGAGAAGATCAAGACAACAATGGAAATCAGATTTCGATAGTCATGGGAGTACCCTCAGGATTTTGTGAAGTACAAGGGGGTCTCTGACCCTTGACGACACTTGCAAGAATGTGAGGATAGATATAACAAGGAAGGAGTTCCAAATAAGTGGTGGGTGCATGATTTTATAAACACCATGGGGACCTTTCCAAAAGCATGGTATGTAAAGGAAGAAACAAGGAGACAAATTGGAGATTGGGATCGCCTGGCTGATCAATTTGTCAGCAACATTTCCTTCTTAGAAAACGAAGAAAGGTTGACTGAGGCATTGCAGACCGTCAAGCGATTTCTACTTACAACATGCCAACTAATGGAGGGTTGCATAGATCAAAGCACTCTGGAGCATATCTATGAATCTGGATATCATGAGGTCATAGCATATGGGAAGGTGGATAGAGAAAAAGATGAGGATGATCTGAAGGAATTACAACATCTAGAATTGAATTAAGCTAAGGGGGAATGGTACATCAAGGATGGACCTGTGATTGATTATCCACATCTACTCCCCTTGAAATTGGGAAAACATAACATTGCGACTGATGACAAGCTGGAATTAGCCTCGATTGGAGACTATTAGGATGAGCATACTACAAAAGATATCTTTGATCTCTTGAAAGAATATGAAGACTTGTTACCCTTGTCTATTTCATAATTGAAGGGGATTAAGGGGGAGTTAGGGAAGATGAATATCATGCTTAAACTAGATGCAAAACTAGTGAAACATCGATGATACCGGTTGGACCCGAGAGTTAAGGAGAAGGTGAAAAAAGAGATAGAAAAGATGTTAGAAATAGGGCTTGTATTCCCAGTTGATGAAGTGGAGTGGGCAATCATGATCGTTATAAAAAATAAGAAGGATGTTATAGAAATACGAGTCTATGTGGACTACCGTAGTATGAAAAAATCATGTTTCCACAATCCTTATCCCACCTTGTTCAGTGATGGAGTTTTAGACAATGTGGCAGGGAATGAAACCTATTCTTTTATAGATGGATTCTCTGGTTATCATCAAGTCAGTATTGCAGAGGAGGATAAGAATAAAAACACATTTACTATGGAATGAGGGTCTTTTGCATACCATTTTATGTCATTTGGACTCAAGAATGCACTGGCAGTGCTCTCAAGGATTGTGATTTTTGCTTTTAGAGATTATCCATAGGTTCTTAGAGGTTTTAATGGATGATTGGACCGTTTATAGTTTGTTGATGAAAAACTCCAATTTGCTATGAATCATTTTTTACTGATGTAGACAGTTGTAGATCTCATCAAACTTGAAGAAGTGCATATTTGTTATCCCCTTTGGAACTCTCTTAGGACATATAATATGCAAGGAAGGAGTGTGTGTAGACCTTGCTAAAGTCACAATGATCATGAACATGGATCTGCCCACAAGTGTTAAACAACTCAGGTCCACCTTGGGCCACACAGGGTATTACAGGAGGTTCATCCACAACTATGCCTCAATTACTGCACCAATGGAGAGGTTGTTAAAGAAAGCCGAATGGTTCATGTATTTAGAAGAATATGATGTTGCACTTAATATATTGAAAGAGAAGCTGCCACGTGCACCAATCCTGGTATATCCATATTGGAACAAACAATTCCATGTTCACATTGACACCTTAGGTATTGCGTTAGGATTCGTCCTAGCTCAGCACGGGGAGGGAAACCTCGATCATCCCATTTTCTTTGATAGTAGAAATTTAGCTACGGTAGAGAAAAATTGTACCACAACTGAGTGTGAGGCATTTGTGATGGTGTATTCACTTCAAAGTTCCTACATTGCCTACTATGAGGTCCATTCAATTTTTCACTAATCATTCTTCTTTGAAGTATTTAGTGAAAAATCCATGCTTAAGGGTAGGATTCGTAGACGGCTTCTTTTATTCTGAGAATTCACATTTGAATTAATTGTTAAGATAGGTTGAGTGAATATGGGGCATGATCACCTCTCGTGGCTAGAGTTAGGTGAAAATGGAGGATCCATTCATGATCAAATGCAAGAGACCGATCTATTTCGAATTGAAGCGGTACCAGACTACTGGGAGTATATAACAACCTTTCTAGCTACAAGTAAATGCCTGGAGGAATACACAACAAAGGCATATGGTCATCCAAGCTGTAGGTTATCAATTGATTGCAGGACAACTGTACAAATTAGGCCTTCATCAAGTGTTGTGCAGATGTGTCCTCAACCATGAGAGGCACGATGTATTATGGGAGTATCATTTAGGGGTTGCGGGAGGCCATGTTGGATGAAAGGCCACTGCAAGGAAAGTACTACAAGCAAAGATTTGGTGGCCCACAGTTTTCAGGGATGTGAAGGAATATGCTAGAAGGTGTGACATTTGCCAAAGGGTTGGGAAACCATGACACCGAGATGAACTTCCCTTACAACTAGTACAATCACTATAGATCTTTGAGAAATGGGAAATTGAATTTATAGGACCTATCAATCTGTTGGCATGCCACTCCAATGCCATATATATCATCACCGCTACAAAGTACCTTACCGGATGGGCAGAGGCTACACTGGTTAAGGACTATACTATGGATACCATCTTCATATTTATTTTTGAGAACATCATCACCATATTTGGGTGCCCCCATAGCCTCACTAATGATCAGCGGACCCATTTCATAAATGAAATAGTTGCCTCATTAATTTATAACTTCATGATACAACACCATAGGAGCAACGCATATCACCCTCAAGAAAATGGTACAGTGGAGGCTTTCAACAAGATCTTGGAATGGGGCCTGACCAATATATGCTCAACCAATAGGGACGATTAGGATGAGCGGGTGCCAATGAATTTGTGGTCCTATCACACAACTATTAAATTCTAACACAAGCACATGCCTTTCCATCTCGTATATGGATAAGAGGTCATGGTATCCACCAAATTCATTATTCTGAGCCTTGTCATTGCAGAGGACACTCATATGACAAAGGAAGACTCAATTATGAAGAGGTTGGAGGAACTTTGGGAACTCGATGAGGCTAGGTTCATGGAATATTTCCATCAAACAATTGAAAGGCAGAGGCAAAAGACATGTAATGACAGACATATTAAGTGGAAATCGTTTATGGTAGGAGGGCATGTTCTGTTATAGGATATCAAATTATTGAAGTTTCCTAGGAAGTTATAGATGCATTGGTTGGGACATTTTATTATTTCGGAAGTGAAGGAATCAAGTGCTATCAATATTGTGCAACTAGATGGTGTTCTACTACAATGTTGGGTGAATGATGCATGCCTGAACCCCTTCCAAGGATCCAACAATTCCACTCCAAATTGGTACATCTCCAAAAGGAGATCATAAGTAGGATTAGGTATATTTAGTTAGTTCTTTGTCATGTATTAGTTGTGTCTGTTAAATTGGTTGGTCAGTTATTTCATTTGATGTTATTTTAGAATAAATCTCTCACTAGGTATCTTCCAGTAGCAAATGTATTTCCACCCCACCACTACTTGTGGTTGGGGGAGGGCCACACATGTTAGGTGTCATATTCATAATAATTAGGCAATAATTTCAAGTATCATATTGAATTTGTGTTAAATGTTTCCCATAACACCCATCATCAAATCCTAAGTGCCTGCCATCACAATGCCATAATTACCCATCAACACCACCCTTCCTTTTTTAGTTTTATGTCATCTGAATCAGGTCCAACTCAACTGTCAGCAAAATTAACATGATTGAGATCATATAAGGAAAGTTGTCGTAGTAATTAATTAGGAAATATAGTTAGATACGTCATTTCAAGATGTTCTACTTAATCTGCATGGTGATGATAAATTTCTCAAAGTTGAAAGCTGAGGTGGTAGAGTTACCAAGTTGAGAGTTTGTTCCTAATTCCCAATGTGTCAAGAAAAACTTCAAGCCCCCTGCAATTTGTGTATATTAATGTATTTATAACATAATGACGAAGGTTGTGATATTTGTCCCATAGGTTGAATTCGATGAAAGAGTCATGAATGAAGAACCTCTATACGGTAAATATGATAAGGCAATGCTCATCGACAACAACCTCTTAGACTCCTTCCAATTTCCAACACTGAAGCAAGAGGTCTTGATCCAAGTGGCTCCAAACACATGCAAAAGTCCCAGAAGACTCACAAAGGGTCAAAATTCAAAGTGGTCATAGTACTCCCAAACCAACACCAGATCAATGTACTCATTGCCCTGACTTCAACGGTGTGAACGACACTCAAATCTGAGCTCATATCGAGGAGATAGAGTCAGTCAAAGTTTTAGTCAAAGTTCGATAGTGGGCAAGGTTTAAGTGTCCTAAAAGTTCACCGCCAACCGGCATGGGAACTTAGCTCCCGAGAGCGAGCAAAATTGTTGCCTCTTTAATTTGTCTAATATCTCTTATATTAGACAAAATCGAAAAAAAAGGCCTATATTTAAAAATCAAAAAAATATATTAAAATAGGTGGTGGGCCATGACACCCGCCACCTCTATCAGACCTCACTCAACATAAAAAAAAAAAAATTAATTTTAAAAAAGGGACAGCGGCCATGACCCCACCATACCCTCCAACCACAATGGCTGCATTACATATAAAACAAATTATTTATATGGGCGGTGGGCGGGCCACCTCTGGTGGACCTAGCCCACGCCCCCACCTCTTGATAATGATCACATTAAAATAGTGGAGCTAGTGGGGATTGAACCTGCCCAGACCACGTGGGTTGGCCCCCATTAGGAAGCCCCATGTAGCATTATGCCAAACATATCACGGTTACAACAAACCCAAACTGCCACACTTAACACGTAGTCACACCATTACACAAAACTGCGAATGGTTACGCCAGAAAACTAACTGTGTGCCAAAATGGATATGCACACCAGTTTTGGTAGGGGCATGATTTGATCCCCTGACCCCTGCGCCTCTAGTAGTCTACCCTAACCAACACACCAATGGCGCTTATTGGAAAATCATCCTACCATTGTATACTTAAACCTCATTTCCACAAAGCGTAGGGGGGAGGGCTAGTGCAAATTTCCAGAATAATAATATTTTAATTGCAGGGCAATAAAAACATGATTCTGGGACTTGGAGCAGTATGCTACCATGACACAATTCTAGGAGGCAGAATGGTGGCATAATTTTCGAGATAGAATTTTTGCAGAGAATATTAAGATGCTAAAAAGATTCCCTGGGAGGTAAAAATTCATTTTGTCAGAATGTAATCAAGTTTAGAGTCATTTTTCTTAGATTTTTATAGGGAACGTAATGGTGAGGTTAGATACACCTTTTGAGTAGTAGATGCAGATTCCCATTGGAGGATAATCTTCGAGAATCTTGAGGGAATCTTCCAGATTCCTTAGAGGCTTAAATTTCCTAGATCCAAAATGAAGCCAACTTTATAATCATTCTTCTCAGAATTTTGCAAGGATCTCAATGGCGAGATCATTTTTCTGATTTGAGTTGTATATCTCCAGTCAAACCAGAGGAGGGAATCTTTGGAGAATTGTGAGGGAATCTAAAAGATTCCCACAAGCCCAGATTTTGCCAGTATCAGAATTCAGAAAATGGATAGTGGATTTTACACCTCTCGGCAACACAAATTCATTGATGTAGTTAGTTGCTGCAGCCGAGCCTTGTAATTTTAGGCCATTTTATAGATTGGAGTGACAGTGTCAGATTTCAGATTGCGGACAATCGATCTTATGTCATGCGACACCATGATTTTGATGGTGCAATTAGATCAAGCAACTGAGTATTATATTCTTCATCCAACATCAGAGTTGAGGTATATGAAGTGTTGTTCTCATGTACTTATTTGATCATTTGTTGTGATATGTACTATGTTATTTCAATTCCTGCTTGATGTATGGTGCAAAATATTTGTGTCTATTTCATGTGAGATGTATTCATCAAGGATTCTTATCTATCTCTTGATTGAGATCCATTTGTTGCCATGATGGAGGATTACTCATTGTTACCATGGGTGTTTTGGTTGATATCCCTTTGATGCCATGATATTGAGATACTCATTGTCACCATGTGTAAGTATATGTCATGCTGATAGGAGGTTTGTTGTGAGTGATAGTTCCTATAGAGGAACGTATCATGGAGATACTTTGCCACTCATGTAGAGGGAACATATCCTTGTATGATAGAAAACATAGTCCATGTACATATTCACCATTTCCAGCATTGAATGAAGCGGCCAAAACCATCTTGACACTGGGCCCAGAGACGTAATCCACAATGGATGAACTCCGTTATCAACATCTCATGTCTATGATTTGTTGATTGTCATTATGTTTCAATTTTCTTAAGCATGCATATATGTCCATTTATGCTCTTTTAAAATGAAATTATAACCACATCACGAGAGTAAAAGATCTTGGTTAAATCTGGGAGTTGAGTCAACTCAGATAAAGTTTGGTATAAGAGTGGTCTTCGCATGGATGTGAATTGCAAGCATGAACAATGGAATGTGCAGTGATGGAGGATGAAAAAGTGATGTACGAGACCATGTTTAGAGTGTCCCAAAAGATGGACATAATGTATGAAGCTCTACAAGAAGAAACATAGGAAAAGCAGCGATTGCAGCTTCAGTTGCGAGCCATGAAAGAGGCCCAGGAAGAACTGAAGCACAATAATCAGAGTCTTCAAGCAGATAACGCTGAATTCAAGATGCTTCTATAAGAAGAGAAAGAGGAGAACAAAAATTTTCTACGACAGCTACAAGCTAAGGATGAGGCCTTAGAAAAATTGTAGCATGACCCATGTGAGGTAAAAAGTAATTCTTCTTCTTTATGTATGTTTGTTAATGAATATTTCGCTATTTTTGAAAATCATACCACAGGAATTGGATCCAAACCATTGAAGAGAATGGGGTATGAAGGAAGAGGCTTGGGCATTAATGGCCAAGGCATTGTCAACCACATCAAAGTAGAGGAATTACCTTGTCAGGCAGGACTTGGGTATGTCAAGAAGGAAATTGGGGAATGCGGCAAGATAGCTAGCAAATGACCAACATCAGATGATGAGAAGCCCTCATCAGTTCTTTCCAAATCGATAGTGGAGGTAAAATATGCTGATCTCCCTTCAGTTTCATCTTCACATAATATAATTTCTATTGGAAATGTGGAGATACCAATTACAGGGACAAACATGAGGCTCCTTACTAGGATGAGGTACAAGGAAGAAGGACTTGGTGTTAATAGCCAAGGCATAACTCAGCCATTGGAGGTTGTGCAAAGACCTCGATTTGCAAGCTTGGGATATACTGAACGAGAATGCTCGAAGGTGTCATATGCTTCTAAGACATCGTTGAAATTATTGAGGGAAGAGAATGATGTGAACTCATCACCATCATCCCATGGTAGTGCCCATTGTAGGGAAAGAGTTGAGGCAAGCTCTCATCATCGTAATTACACCAGAGATAGCAAGGAAAGGTATAACAAGTCTCAATAATCGAATGTTCCTTTCGATTACAATCATGTTGTTAATAATGGACATAAATCATGGCATCGAAAAACATGTATTTTTGTGGTTTATGTAACCATCTATGTGATGAATGCTCGAAGAGAATGGTAGCACGAAAAAGGATGAGGCGTGAAAGAACCTCTCAACAACATGCAAAGAAGAAGGTAAATTAGATCTGGAGGAAGAAGACTTAGTGTAGTCATTGCAATAGAAGTGGTCATCAAAGGGTCATATCTTGGAGGCTCCATCCAGAGCAGTGCCTTAAAGAGAAAGCGTTAGTGCATGAACCAATTGAAAAAAGTTGTTCGAAAAGAAAAACCACCACAGGGGGATGACCTATTCACATTAATAAGTGAAAAATGGTTTCTAGATATATTAGCTTTTCATGGCCATGCCTTTGTAAATCATTTGTTGCAGTTTAAGCTATAAAAGTGATGATGTGTTTTCTATCACTTGTTGCAGCAACAATGATGTCTGGACTTATTTTGTGATGCATTGTAAACTGTGAAAATGATGTTGTGTTTCCATCACTTGTTAAAGAAACAATATTGTTTGGCATTATTTTTGTAAATCATGTGTTGTAGTGATTGTTATAGACATTTTTGGGCACTTCAACCCCAATCACAAATGTCCATAAACTAAGGACCCTTAAGTCCCGAAAAGGGTTGCTTCACTACCTAAAGGAACAAGGTCAACTGATTACATCATCTCCCAGAAGTTATCCACTGAAAACTGCTCATAAATGGTCAAAACTAGAGCATACTGAAAGCTCCATGCAGGGGGTGCGATGCATATCACCTTCCCAATGTACAGGGTGCAATGCATACTATTTTTCTCCTCTGTGGGGTGCGATGGACAAGAATAGACAAGTGGCGGAGACAGTTTGCTAAGTGGATGATCAGGGAATCTTCTAGAAACTTCTCATATGACACTTGCCTCTCAGAATTCGCTCAAGGATGAGTAAGAGATCAATGAAATATCCAAGTGGAACCAAGAACTATCAGAGATAGGA
>APFE030899320.1:0-13455 GCA_000404065.3 Pinus taeda
GTTCAGTGGCTCCTTCGGCTCCCTAGAATATAGCTTTAAGTCCAGGCAAGGAATGACACTTATCTGTAGAATGATCCTCTTCAAAGACTAAGCAAACCTCTATAGAGTTCAATGGACATTTGTTCCTAGGATGCCTCCTGGTGCACCTAGGACAAAAAATCACCAAAGCCCTCTCTGGTTCCTCTTGTTTCCTTTCGATATGAAAGGTATCCATTTTCATGGAAATAGTTTGCCACATATCACACTTGAAGTATTCCAGCATGTTTCCAAGTTCACCTTTGACGGATGAATTGGATGAGGAGGTATTGGCTATGGGTTGACTCCCCCTACCTCTCCTTTTGGCTGCTCTAGAATGGTTTCTAAAGACGGCCTTTATGTCATCATAAGGTAGTTGGTAGATGTCTCCCCCAGCCAGTAAATGGACGGTGTATAGAAGGTCTTCCGAAATTCCCCTAAGCAGGACCAACTTCAGAGATTCAGGGTCAAGTGTGCACCTGGCCCTTTTGTAACTGAGCTAGAATCTCTCTTCATAATCTTCCAAGGATTCATCACTTCCCATGGTCATTTGGAAGATTTATTCCTTGGTAGATTTTGACCTGTAGTAGTCTTGGTATTTGCTATTAAAGGCCTGCTGTATCTAAGCCCAAGTTGTGATGCTATTGCTAGGTAACCCCATGAACCAACACAATGCTACATCCTTGAGAGTAGAAGGAAATAGTTTCAACTTTTTCTCATCTTCTGCATAGTCATAGGTTCAGTAGATGACAACAAAATCAATCAAGAAGGTGTCAGGATCTTCTGTAGTCAAACCATGGAAGTGAGGTAGGTTTGAGGGACTTATATTCTTCATTTTGGTGTCCCCACCGGTTTCCTGGATGGAAAAGGTACCCTCTATTCTTTCTCCATTCCCCCTAATATTTTTGTTTTCAGCCATTGTCTCAGAAGGGATGTTTTCTTCTTTTTCTTCCCCTATGGGTTCTTCAAATATCTCTGGTTGTTCACCTAAAGATTCTTCTTGATCACTTCCACTAAAGAAGAGAGAAGGTTGGCTATGTGATGTAGTGGGGGAGTTGGGAAAGAATTTTCTTGAATTATCTCTGTTTCTACGAGGCATGAAAGGGAATATTTTTGGTTGGTTTTTGTTTTCTTCACTTCTTGTACCTGCAAAACTAAAATTGATTGAACAAACAAATTACAAATAACTGGAATGAACTTGCTAAAATGAAAATGTAGAACTGAAAGCAAGGAAATGACTAATCTACTTTTGCTGAAATGAAGTTGCTTGAAATGAAATTTGCAGAATTGAAAATGAAAGCAAATGAAATTCAGAACTGAAAGCAAGGAAATGACTAATCTACTTTTGTTGAAATGGAAATTACAGAATTGAGAATGAAAGCAAGGAAATTGCTGAAATAGAAATTGCAGAATTGAAAAGGAAAGCAAGGAAATGTAGAAACTGAAAGAAACAACTACTTTACTTTTGCTGAAATAAACTAATTAGCATAATGTTGCGATAAAAAAATAGAAGAAAGTAGTAATCACAAAATACTTTGACGCTTCCTCGACAATGGTGCCAGAAAGATGGTGAGCACCAGTATTGCAACAATAATGCTACAACTCCTGGGCTTCCTACTTTACTTTTATCAACCCGATAGTTCGTAACAAATTTGGAAGGGATGGTGTTGTATGCACAAGTACTAGTTCTTACTGCAGGCTGTCACTTGGTCAGCTAGTGCAAGATCACTAGGAGATCAAGCGAACTTCTATTGATTCCAGAAAAATATCTATATGTGGTGAAGGAAATGAAATCTTACTCTACAGAGGCTACTCTACTTGCAGAAAGGAAAAGAAGACTGAAATGTAAAGTAAACCTAACAAACCCTACTTAACCAACTAATCCTACTTTTGTAGAAAGAGAGATGAAAAAGCATGAAATGAATGCCATTACCTACTCAGGAAGTAAACAACATCTACTCAAGCTATTTCTAGAAGTAAATGAGAGAAAAACATCTTTTTGGACTTTTATGTATTTTTATGTGAAATTGTCATGAATGTAATTTATTTGATTGTAAATGTGGCAACGATTTGGCGGCGATGGAGGGTGGTTTCAGGACTTGAGAAGATGTAGGATAGTGTGTATGGGTCTTAGGAGGTCTCAAGTGGCCTTTTGGAGGCTTTTCCCGCAATCAAACTTCAAAAATAAGCCTACAGGAAAATCTACAGGAGGCTGCAAGGGATCTATAGGAGGTCTATAGGAGGAAGTTGAGAGCAGTTTTGAAGGTTTTGAAGGTGTAAGAGTGGGTGGAAATAGTAGTTGAAGGCTGGGATGATATATTAAGGCACCTAGGGGTCACTAAGGATTGCTAGGAGAGGAAAAGATGGTTGGGAGAGAGCAAGAAATCCTATGGAAAAACGCACAAAATTAAGGTAGATTTGGGTGAACTTTTGGGCGACCTATAGGGCATAGATTAGGGAGAGAATGTGATGGATGGTAGGCTGACTTACTATGAAAAAATATTTGCTACAAAAGGACTTGAAAATCAAGCAAGGAGATCAAGTAAGCAAGGAAACTAAGTATATCAAAAACAAAATTTCGCATCAAGCTAATCTAGACTATGAGCTATGGAAAAATTTGTTGAAAAATGCTATAATGAGAGAAAGCATGGAAGGAAACTTATTGCAAGACAGAAATGATCATGGTGAAGGAGATCTAAGGCAAAGCATTAACCTTCTAACAAACTGCAACACAAGAAATCCTATGGAGAAGGCAAATCTGTGTTTTTGTGGTAGCAAGAGGGTCTTGGCCTCAGTTGATGGTCCTAAAGGGAGGAAAGGAGGCCAAGGCTCTATTGATGGCCTTTTCGTATCTTATTTCTATCACTATTCAACCTGCTATAAAAAAATCAAATGGAAACAACCTTCTTAATCACCAAAAGCAACCTATTCTTAAGCAAGGATTTTTTTTATCTAACAACAACTAGTTCATAAACTAAAACAAAGCATAGAAATACAAACAAGATGAGTTTGGTTTCTTGAATTGGGCCCTAACCCAAGAGCTTCAACCCTATGAAATAACTCAGTGCTAGCTCAAAAAGGATCTCATATTTATTATCAAAATAATAATAGGATTACATGATACTGTCAACAAAAGTAAGCTCGAAGTTTAGCAGAGCAAAGCTACAACAACAATTTGAAAATTTGACTAACTTCCTAATGAGGCCCTAGGCATTTCTACTTATACAACTAAATCTCCCAACAACTTCCTTAAAATCAGGGAGGCTTGGCTCCCAAAACTTGAGATAAACAGAAGTTATCATCCACTTTCTCGGCTGTCTCCTAGTGCATTGATGTGGTTGTTTGTGCTATGAGCTGCATGATGGAGAATTCGAAGTGGGGAGTCATAAAAGAGGGTGATACCCTCCTGTAAATCCTCTCCCTTGTCTAATTTGAATTATTTCTACCAATTTTCTATTAAATCTTTGACTTTATCTCCAAAATTGAACAATAATCTACATTAAACACATATTAGACTCCATGGCATAATGACGAACCCAACTCACTCCATAAGCATAAATATAATAAAAAAACATGAAATAAGCTAAGAGAATGGTTGACTAAACTATGTTAGGAAGCAAAATGAGGCCATATAATTACCCATTTATCGGGCTCATCAATAAGGGATACAACAACCATATAAGCAACATATAAAAAAGTATATTTACCCATAAAATACCAAGGATAAAGAGAGATCTCATTAGTGATTGCATAATCTGACCAGGTATGAGACTTCCATGAACCACCTAACCGTAGACTAGGCTGAACCAAATATTTCTTTCAACTAGTCACCCTCATTCCATATTCGAAGCATGAATGTGGGATCTCATAAAAAAAATCAATCAAAACCATCCAAGGCCTCCAGAGGCCCAACCACCTCAACCCTTAACCAATGATTCCACCTCACAATCAGATATCACTAGCCATCACTAGATTGGTCTCTACCCAAGTTGTCCAGGGCTCCAAAGTGTTTGTTCCAACTATGGCTTCTAGGACTAGTAACTCAACCCATAAGTATTGTCAAGCTTCCAGAGAATTTTTCCAACTAGGGATTCCACGATAGTAATTCAACCTACCAAGGGATTCTAGAGTGTTTTTCCAACCACGGCTTCCAAGACTAGTAACTCAACCTAAGTTTTTATGGGCTTCCATAGTGTTTGTCCAACCAAGGCTTCTAGAAACTAGAAACTCAACCCATGCTGAAAGGCACAAGAAAACCAACTAGAAAACAAAATTAATACCTACAACGCCATGACTATCTAGGACATGGAAAGGCTAGGCAAATCCACTATCATTCTATGAAATCCTCCAGGACAATTACATATCATAACCAAGAAACCACATGCATATGCCATGCATGCAAAAACTAATGAGGAAAGCACACATGCAACTTCGTACTTGCAAGAAAATATTTGTGTATCTTCTACTCCCGATGTCCTCTTTCACTTTCCTACTCTTCCTTTTCCTTCTTGCTCCAAACTCCAAGTATGCCACACTCCTTCCTGAGTTCTCCAGGAAAACTCTAACTGTCAAAGAGTATGGGAGAGAGAGAGAATAGAGAGAGAGCTCTAAAATTGAACTGACAAAAGGTTACAAATTGATCCTCATAAGCCTTTTTATCAATCAGGCCTTTATTTTTCTTCATTTTCTATTATTTTCCTTCATTTTCCTCGTCACATGAAACTTGTGACCTTTCACCTTCCTTTTCTCCTAATTTCCATTATTTTCATAAACAAATTCCAATAAATGCCACTTTTCCTTTCCCAAGCCTTTCCTACTGCCTTTTGATATTTTCTTAGCCATTAATTAACCACAAGTGATCCCCATCACTATCTTTTTTCCCAATATTAAGCTTGGAATATGTGTCCCATGACCAAGGTCTTATTTTACCTTTATTAATTTTACATGGATTTTTACTAGGGTTGTTACACTAGGGATCACTACACCTATAAAAGCATGGATGTTTATGGATCTCTCCACCTAAACCATGAATAGTTTGTCCATCTCCACCCTCTAGGATTTACCATATATCTCACCATTTACTATCCAAGGATTCCTAGGCCCAATGAGGGTCCACATGACCAAGATTTACTGTAATCCCACCTTTACTGGTCCAAATATTCCTAGGCCCTGTGATTTTTTCTAAGACCACCCCACTCAGTTTCAAAACCATCCAACAATCTAGCTCAACCAAAAAAGAGAATCCACATCACACCATGGCTATCTGAAAATGGAAATGAAAGGCTGAAAACCACTTGAACACCTAGAAAAACCCATGTCAATGACAACAAGAGAACCAAGAACACACATGCATGTACTATGCATGCCAAAACTATCAAGGAAATGATACATGCAACTTGATACTTGCAAGTAATCCTGTTGTATCCAGTTAATCCAACTCTTCCTTGCTTGATCTTTGTTTCCATTTGCTTTCTTGTCCTTTCTTTGCCTTCCTTCCTCTGATTCTAGAATTCTAAAAGGGTGCACTTAGTGTGTGTGAGAGAGAACGGAGAGAAAGATCCACCCAAAAATTGTCAAAAGGGCATTAACTGATCCTTAGAATCCATTTTATCAATGACGCCTCTATTTTCTTGATTTTTCATTATGTTTCCATTATGTTTCCTTCTTACATGAAACTCATGACTTTTCACCTTTCATTTCCCCTGATTTCTATCATTTTCATAAATAAAATGCCAAGTAATGACTCTTTTCCTTTTCAATGCCTTGCCATTGCCTTTGCAAATTTTCCCTAGCTATATTAAACCAAAGCAACACCCAATAGAATGTTTTGCACAACATTCATATTAGAATAAGTGTCCCATGACCTTGGTTATTATTTTTTCCTTTATTAACTTTATTACATGAACTTTTAACTCAAGGTTGTTACAAACCCCTCCCCCTTAGGGGAACATTGTCCTCTGTGTTCAATGACACCTATAACCAGCAAACCGTTGAAAACCAAAACACACTTCCCATGGAGATTTATAACAGAACCCATTGCAGTATTTACAATAACATTTGCTGAAAACCATGACCAACATACCGTTTACTGGAGATTTATAACACAACTTATTACTTTATTTATAATAACAACCACATATACTTATGCACATTTTCTCAACCAACAAATAATGATAATGTTCATGGATCTTTATAATCCCATATCGATATAGTATTCAAATAATATACACATATGCACATTTTCTCAACCAACAAATAAAAGGATACGATCTCTGCATCCGCAACAAGGGAATCCAAAGGCTCATACCTCCACCCTAAAAAATAGTACCAAGATTCAAATCCTTCCCATGAATTTTGGAATCCAAAGTCAAAGTAAAATTTGCATCCAATATCTAGCCCTATGATCCTAAGTCACTTTTTCTCTCAATGAATAGTTTTTAGCTCACTGTTCCAGGGTACACTCCCAATGTGCATCTGATTGCATCTGGAAATGCTAATGGCCAAAACAAATCCATTCCTGGCCTTCCCTTATCTGCTACAAAGTACCTCAAGGAATCTAATCACCTGCTTCCATATAGTCACACACCTTCCAAGTTCTATGGGCATCCCCTTCTCTGCTACACAGTCCCTTGGGTGACCCCTCCCTTGGAAAGGTTTCCTCACATTAGAAGGTCCAAAAACCAAGGCATATCCTTGCCTCAAAAATATCATACTAGTCATAGCATGATCATGGCAATCAATGGACACTATTGGGCACCCATGTCCCACAATGGCCCTACTCCTGAAGTGATTTAGTAGCATACTGCTTTCTGTTCTAATTCCTTTTGATATTTCTGCTAATTTTTGTAGTTAGTTTAAACCACCCAAACTGGGAATTTCCATGCTTTCCTATACCAAGAACATAGTTTCCATTATATTCAAAATAAATTCAAAGCATACCTCATTGGTAGCTCATCAATAAGGCACACTTGCAACTTTGTTTACTTCCTCTCTCAACAAGTCAAAATAACATATTTGACCAAATCATCATATATAAACATATCACCTCTATTTATCTCAAAACATAACCATCATAAATCCACATGTAATCGTCATAAATTAGAGTCATAGATCACATGAATAATTTAAACTAAAATACAGATACTTATCTTCCAACTAGTCCTTTTCTTCTACCTTTTTATTTTGTTCTTTCCGTGCACCCATCAGATCAATTTCCCTACCTAACAAGCACCTAGTGCCTTCTCTCATCTTCAATCAAGTATACCTACACACAATATATTTTGGGAACGGGTTCCCCAAGAGTAGTTTTGGGGCTAAAAGCCCATGTTTTGGGATAATTTTGTAATAAATTTGTAAAGTCTCCGCATTTTGTGGTTGCAAAGTGCGAAGGTGTCAAGAATCATAAAGGGTTGTCTGCCCTTATTTTGTAAAGTGTCAAGTCGGCTGTAAAGATCTACACATAGGCTGCAGACCATGGGATTATATAAAAAAGAGCTAAGTAAGTGGGCTCTAAGTAGTTCATAACGAAATATGGAGTAAGAAGGGAAAAATCATTGGAGTCTTGGTAGAGAAGTCTAAGTGTTCCAAGTCTTAGCATAGGTAGAGGCTCTGTGGCTGAGTCCATAGAGGCCTAGGGTGGAAGTCTGCAGCTGAGTGTGCGAACCCCTGTAGCTATGTGCGCAGGGCAGATAGAGTCTGTATTAAACTAAAAGATATCAATAAAGAGAAGTATTCTACAATTTATGTATATTTATTTCTTGTTAATGCACCTGATTATATTACTGTTTGGGTTTAATTTACAATATTCATGTGATGCTTGAATATATGTGAACGTGTTGGTTAATTGAACGCAAGTAAGGGTATTAGTTTATGTGGTGCTAAATGTGATAGATTAGTAAGATGCATAGCACACTTGAGATAACTTGGGAACCTACATAATACATTGTCATAGCTGCACAAAAGTACCTGGACCATGGGTTAGGGCTACGTAAAGGTCAATCATACACCTTCACAGAGGTACTGAAGGCAGAATAAGGGGTAGATTGAGAAAGCCCTAAAGCTTCATAACCTACATGAAAGTAGGGACAGAGGGTATAAATTGACATCACGACCATCTCAGGGTGCAGAAACTTGGTTCCAACACCCCCCGATATTGCTTCGGGTGAGACTTCAGTCCGCGCTACGCGGGCTGATGCCGAAGGGGCCAGTAGTGTAGGGATTTATTTGGCTAACTAACGCTAAACTTGGGTCAAGCCCCACAAAGCCAACAAATGGTTATGTTGTTGGGATTAGAATCATCATGAAAGATGTGTGATGTCATATCGCTAGAATCAAACTAAGAAAGAGGTCGAAGACTGGTTGAATAGTGTTAGTGTCAGTATATGCATATTTCCACCAGGGATCAAATTTGCTCTTTGCATTTTCATTTTAGGTGCCTTATACTAAATTTTGGATCATTCAATTAGGTCATGTTAAAATGGTCCACTGATGGTTGTCTTCTTCTTAGAAAATAAAATCTTCCTTTGTGAGGTACATTTGCTGACCCACTTCCATGTTGTATTCAGTTGAGGTTTCAAATATGTTACTTTAGGTGTCAAGGTAGTTGTCTTTCCATTAGGTTTTAGGGTTCATTTCCAAGGTCAAAAATCATGATTTCAAGTGTGAATAAAGGGTAGCAAAGGTATGAAGATGACCAATAAACAAAGAGTAATTGCCAATAAGTCATGATGATTGTATAAATATCTTTTGTCACTAATGTAATTTTCATCTCAAAAACATGTTTTTGAGATGAAAATAGAGTATTTTTAGTTGATTTTTTTTTTTATGTAATTCAATCCATTTTGTGTAATAAGTGTTCCTAGCCGCCCCAAACATTTCTCCTTGCTGCAAGAAATGAAACCACTGAAAAATCAGTTCAATCTGAGCATCAGTCACCTAAAAAGGGACAATGAGAGAAAGGTATTAAACAAAGATTTGGATTAAAGAATCCAAAACATTAGAAAGTGGGTTTTTCTAATGAAAAATCAAAATCAATCTCTATATAAGAAGTCACACTCCTTTTCCAAACTCATCACTCTCATTTGATAAAGAGAAAGAAAACCATTGAAGGAGAGAGGGGAATTGAGGCCAATTGGTGTCTAAGGAGAAGAGGTGTTACACATAGGAGACAGGGCACTATGCACAGAGTAGGTGGAGGAGGAATTACGCACATAGGATAGAGTGATGTGCATAGGCATGGAGCACTGTGCATAGGGCAGTTTCTCGAGTGAAAATTTGAACGACGTTGTTCATAGAGCAGGAGCACTGCGCACATATAGGTGGCACTATGCATAGGGCCAGCAAGTGCCAAAACACTTTGTCATCCACTTATTTCTTATTCAGGATCATTGAGAAGATGGCCTACATTGTACATAAAAAGCCATACCCCTAGCAAATGAATAGTCTCTATCACTATTCCTTGATCAAGATGATTGTGCTACATCATCTCAACCTCCTTAACATCTCATGGGAGACATTCATTGCCAATGACATCTTCAGGCATCATCAGATTCCTCCACTGATGCCTCAAGAAGCAAAAAGACCTTCCAATAGTGCTACAGTAAAGAATGATGAGAAGGTTAAAGAGACTAAAGCTGTTGAGGAGCCAGAAATCTACAAGATTTATTAGAGAGGGGCTAGAAAACTGTTTTCAGCAGATAGGAAAGTGTTTACTCCACTTGATGTGGAAGGGGCCTTGCCTTCTTCATCAACTCATAGGCAAATGCTTGCTCCACAAAATGTGGATGGGGATTTGCCTTCTTCATCAACACAACAGGTGTAGTAGCTGCATAAAGGGAAAGAAAAGGTGCTAGAGGAAAGCCTTGATGATGAGGAGGAAAGGGATTTTCATTTGATGGAAGATGATGAACCAAAACAGCCACACATCCATCATGGCATTGAGATAGTTGACTTGGAGGCTCAAGATGAGGCAATAAACGAAAAAATCACCATAAGGGAAAAATATGCACAAGTCCAAGCACTGATGGACAACTTGGTAAGAGCTAAGTATTTCATTTCATACCTTGATCAAGAGAAAAAGAAGCTGAGTGGCAAACAATTCCTCATGGAGTTGGAACTTCTCAAGGCAAAGAGGCAAAGTGACAAGGGAAAATCAGCAATGTAAGAGGAAGAAACACTAGCTACCTTGACTACAAAACAAAGAATTGAGAAGAAAATTGAGGAGGATAGAGAAACTTAGCTTGACAGGGTCAATTTTCATTTGGAGAAGCTGCTCGAAAAGGCCAACAATGACAATCAAATTATGAGGCACATGGCTCGCCATCACAGGACCTGAAACAAGATTTGCAACATAAGGGTCAAGCGAATGAAAACAAGGCTAAAACAAGCACTTAAAGCCAAAAGGAGGATGATAGGATTAGGTTCCTTGCTAAAGATTCCTTGGCTAATCAACATACTTAATGGTGGTATTTTCCACAAATTTTGAGCAAGTTTTGAATAATTTTTTCCTTTTGAAGGATTTGGCAATTTTTGACATAGAAATTTTGGCTCTATGCGCAGCGCCAATGGTGCTATGCTTTTCCTAGGGGCATCCAATAAGGGAATGGTCAGCATGTTTGGTTTATAAATGATGAGTACATGCACCCTGAGCATTTTCTAAGATTTTAGAGCAGAACTAGTAAACTAAAAGGTCAAAAACCACCCAAAAAATGACCTTTCTGCCCTTTTTTGGACACACAGAAGCAATCCTGGGTGAATCCATTTTTGAGGGGTCAAATGAGCTTCTAATGAACACATTAAAGATGTTATGGAAATAAGACTTGAATTATTTCCAATGAGATATCATGAGCTGAATTTGGACACCAGGAAGGCTTCCACAATGGACCTACAAAAAGCATTGCTCATAGGGCTTGGGCGCTGTGCATAGGACAAAAATTATGTTGAGTGTCTATTTCACTGTGCCTTGACTATAATTTTGGATTTCCTCTCACAGATGGTGTTTTACTGATGTAAATGATGACAAGGCATGTAAATATGATGGATAATAAGTACTAGAAGGTAGATTCATTAGATTAAAAGTCATCTTGAGGACAAATGAATCAGTTTCCTCACTTTTAGAGGCAGGTTGTTAAGATGCCTAGATTCTAGTTTCTTGTTCAGTTTTGGTTAGATTAGCTCCTCACCTTAGTGATTCGACCCCTAAGGATGGGAGGAGGTTGAATCACTGTCTATATCTTCTTCTTCTTTCCTATTGTAAAGGTTTGGACTCAGTGGGATGCTTATGCTTTGAGTAGACATCATTTTGTATCAGTTTTAGCAGGAGATTAATGAAAAGTTACAACTATTTCTTTGGGATCCATGTGGTATGATGCTCATTTCGGTTTTTCTTATGTTTTCATGTGTTAAAATGTATTTTTTATTCCATTTCATCATTTCATGATCTTTATGTGAATGTATACAAATCTGAAAGGCAGAATCCATAATTTCTATGCTCTATTTTGGGTAGACATTTCACAATCTATGTTTTCTTCAGTCTAGGAAGAATCCATGTTTGCTTGCATGCTCTTTATATCTCCTCACATATCTTGAATCACCTCACCCATCAAACCGTAGAGTGTTGAGCCTTGTGCTTACCTTGCCCCATCAAATACCCTCCAATTTTGACCTAATTTCCTTGCCCTAACTGTTTGGCTCCTCATGATCCAGCAAAACCCTTCAAAATAAAATCAAACCTTGTGCTACTATACCTAGCCTAATATCATTTTCTCGATCTAGTCATATTGGCTAAGATCCTTACGAAGAGAACCCTCTCTTAGCTTAGTAGGGCTAGCTACTTGGCTAAGCGTGGTTTTTGGATACCCCAACATTGCCTTCCTTCAGCCTAATGTTCAATCCAGGTGATAACATAGTGGCGACCATACTAGGGAAATGAAATATTAATCACCCCAGTAAGATGTTTCATTTGAATTCTTAAGCTTGTGGATGATGAGTTTTAAAATTTACTAGGCTGAATTGGAAAGTTGTAAAGCAATATATAAAATTTCAAAATTAGACATATTGGCTTCTCGAATGTACACAAAATCCAATCCAGATTCGAATCCTCCGAGCATTGTTAGTGATGCTCGTAAAATTGGGTGAAAATATAAGAGAGATGCAGAGAAATTAAGTTTACTGAAGAAAAATCAAGTGAGGATTTCATTCCCCGCGTTAATTCACTCCCAGGAAGGTTAGACACTTTGCAAGAGATTGAGTTTGATGTTAATTTTGAGCAAAGTTTATTTCACAATAAATCTTTAAGTTGGATTGATTAGATAGTTGTTGTTTCCTCTATATCTTTTGATAACCCCATTGAAGACTTGTTTCTACAAAGTAGATCAAGGTCATAGCTTATTCATACTCTTGATCAGTTGTAGAACCTTTCTTCAAACTTAAACACTTGGGTGCAAAATAAGACTCATAGGCCATCTTTTGATTTTCGAAATATCTCCTTTGCATCTACTACCACCCAAAAAATCCCTTACTCACTGCCTTCTTCTTTACAAATTGTTCACACTACTCAAGCTATCGTTAATACCCCTTTGAGTATACCGAGTACCCCAATCCTTGCTTTAAATCCATCACCTCTCCCACCTCCAGTTATGGCTGCCTGATATGCACCCCTTGTTTTACCTCAAAATCTTGGTGCCATGCCCACTGATTATCAAAACAAAATACCTTTCTTTGACAGCACCCAAACCATTACAGCTCAACAACATGTAGACAAGATGAATGATTTGTTTGACCTCGATGAATTTGAAATTGAATATGTGACGATGAGGCTGTTTGTACAATGTTTTGGAGGAGAAGTTCGGAAATGGTTCAGAGCCCTACCAGTACCTTCTATCACTACATTACCCATCCTGCATAGGTAGTTCCTAGAATGGTGGGAGGTGAAGAAAAATCCCCTTTGGATTCTGTTCGAATATGAGAACATCAAAAGAAATGTTGGCGAGAGCGTGCAAGACTTTGTGTAAGATTTAATGTAGTGTACAATTCTATCCCTGCAAACATCAAACCACCAGAGAGATTGGATTTGCTTAAGTTTCCAGATGGATTTGATGCTGATATTGCATATTAGTTGTGTGAATGTGACCCTACAACTCTAGAAGACATGCAAAAGAATGTTGTGAGCATAGAAGCAACTTGCTGGCCAAACGAGCGAGGATGAGATTAGAGAAAAGAGTGACCATAAAAGAAGAAGCATCTATGTTAGGCCCCTATACTACTAGTGCAACCCCTTATTGTTATTAGTAAAACCCCCTTATTATATCGATGTACCCATGTAGTGCCCATATTTTTACTATTGTGCCCCATAGAAGCCCACTATTGTTATTATTGTGCCCTTACATTATTATTGTTATGTCGGCTCTGATTATGTTATGACCCCTTAGACTCCTATATATA